>JAGDQP010032405.1:2511-21338 GCA_022664845.1 Lepisma saccharinum | reverse complement strand
GATATCTACGCGCTACAGCATTTAGTTGTTCTCCAGTTTTGATGCTTTTTCCGCTACGTGTCGCCACTGTCTCTTCAAACTTGTACTTTTTGAACACGTGAACTTCGCTGTCTTCCTCTCTACTTGAAAACGTGTGAATACACGAAATATAGTGACTTTTTTTATATGTACATGTGAATATGTGTGATCTAATGCAAAGTAAGCTGAAAGTATTATTCTTTTTTCTCCATCATTTGTCTTAAATTTACCTTATATATATAGAAGTAAGTTGGGGAAAGTTGTCGTAGATCGCATATTATGATTCATGTAAAGTTCAATATCGATGAACAAGAATTTGGTGTGAATCGTGTATAACGCCTTTTTTTCTTTGTGTGTGTATACTCACGGGCATGTTTATGAAACAGATAGATCTGCTTGCTTTAGGCAAGCAGCGGATGCCTTCTGTTAGCTATTTCATCTGGAGAGATTTGCTGGTTTTAGAAAGCAACGCTCAAAAAGAGTGTGTAAATTCTTTGCCTGAAACGGAAATACATACCTTGGAGAAAGAACTAACATTTTGGCAAGAGTAGAATGAAAAAGATGAACATAAGGATGTAAAAAAGTAAGTTTTTGTTAAACCTATTGGTGAGAGCGAAAGGTCAGGCAACCTGATTCTTACAGCAGAGTTGTTGGGTTCAGGTCCGGTGTTACAAACTTCCTTAAGTAAGGTATTACTGAAAAGAATGAAAGCTTTTGTAAAGATAAATTTTGTAATACGATTTTGGAGAAAACATAGTTAGTAGTTCTTGAAAATTTTTGCGGGACCCGAACCTGTGATGGAATTTCTGCCGGAAGTTTGTACATAACAAGTAAAAGAGAAAGTGTGATCACTTCGCTCCCTTACCAATGATAGGGATAGGGAGGCGAGAGGCTCCTCGACCACCGTGGCGCTGCGATTTATATTAGCAGGTTTTACGACTGCGTATATCCTAGAGTAAAGTGCATTAGTTATTGCCGGGGGAGATGGTTGTTTATGTCGTGACATTCATGTGAACCACGGTGGAGGACTACTACCCGCTGTTTTGTGAGGTTCTTTTTTCTTCGTGAGTACGTATATTTGTGTGTATATATGATGTCAGGTTGAATGCTATGGTAATTTTGAAGGGAAACACCATGGATTACGGTACTTGTAAGTTCACCACCGCAGTAACAATCACGTTCGCCATTGGATTCTATCCTGGGCAACATCAAGCCTGTTTTCATCCTTAACATCTACTTCTGGAAGACCTCTTCTAATATTATCATTCGAACAACGTCTCGATCTTCCAAACGCATCTTTCCCTCCGGCTTACCAACCAAGATGAAATATAATCTTCGTGCTCCCCTCCGTCCGAGCTACATGGCCTGCCTATCTTAAACTTTGTGATTTCATTACTTTTATAATGGCGGGTAAATCACACAGTCTGTGCAGTTCTTCATTATGCAGTCTCCTTCATTCTCCGGTCAACTCGTCCCGTTTCGGTGACAGGAATATCAACTTCGATTCCAGACTTCGTGATCATATAAACAGTTTTACGGTACATTCATAACTTGTAACAATTCCGCTGTTTTGTACTGCTGTGAGGGAACGCATGGATATTTCTTCAAAAGAATTCTAACCTCGATCATTTTCGTGGGGGTCTAAATTATAATTGTTGTTGTAGCACGAATAGCAAACTACAAAAACTATTGTTTTTAGTGTTGTGAGATCAGTTCAATGTACATATTTTTTTAGAAAAAAAAAAAATGCCAACGTGTTTTGTTCCGGACACGGGCTATTTCTAGAAGCTGTAAGATATTTTAAATAAATAATCTGTGTGTGACGCTCATTTCTCTTATTAGCTAATCGTCATAGTAGATTATTTTGTTGTGAATAATAATAGGATTGACATTCGGAGGCACTGAAGATGGTCTTTACTGCCTGGAGCTGTTCCACACATTTTCCCAAATTTGCCTAGGTACTTGTCAACCACCGTGAAGAGCCGTAGAGCTCCGCTACATAAAGAAAGGACAAAATAATAAACGCAAGCCAGGATTACTCGATAATTACTAACAATTCCTCCAGTGCTGCGGAACAAGGCACACAGCTGATGAGAATTCTACGAAAATCATTCTAGATCTAAAAGGAAAATGTAAAACTGAACAGAAATTTAATCAGAATTAAAAATAAACTTGTTTTGTGAGAAAGACAGACTATTTTCGTTGGAAAGAAAGCTTTTAAAAAGGAAACAAAATTCTGAGGAAAAAAAAAAAACCTAGAAAACAAGAAAATTATTGTCGACACAATTCTGAAAATTCGTCAAACTTCTTGTCTGAAGTGAACGTGATTTCCTAATGAATTTATTTTGGAAAGCTTATTATTGAAAATCAAATCTCCCAAAGGTTATAGTACACATTGTTCATGCCATGAATTATCCCCTTCCGTCCCTCCTGTTTCAACTTTCATAAAGATTAAGGCACGCTGGAAGGCATTCGGTATTTAACCTATCCCTCCAAAAGGGTATTCGACGTTCTTTTCGAAAGAGAAACTAACGTTATACGGAAGTTGTCCTCTGCGAACAAGTTATGGGGTGACTTTTTTTTTTTTTTTTTTTTTTTTTTAATGAGTGAATGAACAGTATCACTAATCTCGTTGTCAAACCAACGTGATTGGGTTGTGGCAGAAACCATACAATGGACTTGGCAGAGAAACTGATTTTTCATTATATTAAATGCAGATTTTAATTCCGTGTAAATTAAACTGAATTTTTATTTAAGACCTTTAGGTATCTAAGGCTAAGGCCGTCTTCTGTGTGAAAGAAATGAGAAAAGAAATAATGTGCGGTAAGTCTGCAAAATAATCTCCAAAGCTTTCTAAGATTTCAGAGAATTGAAGAACTTTCTATTGGTGTAATAAATTCATCAGAGACTGGTGAGTTTATTGCAACCAATTTTTAATTTATTAATACTATGCGTTATTAGTAGTTTACTATGAATACGTTAGTTCTTATTCGCCCCTTAGCTAATGTAGATAAACGAATATTTTTTTCTTGATCGCAAATTGCATGCACTCAATAGTTCAGACTCACTAATAGCGACACTAGCGCCTTATAGTGGCGGTCCCCACTACTACAAGAAGAGACTTGTAGTATTGGCTCTGGTTTGTACATATTTTTTTTTTTTTTTTTTTTACAAATTGGATGAGTTTTATAAAAGCAATAGTTTTCAGGACTGTTTTTGTAACTTCATTCATGGTGAAGTGCAATGATTCATTATTGGATGTAATTAAGGAATGTCTTGTAACACCCCATCCGGCGGACAGAACAGCTTGGCCCAAACTAAAACCCCGGGTCGGCGGTGCCACAATATATCGCACAAACGAGACACACTGTCCCACTGGCTAGTCCAGCTGGGCTAGATTGAACATTTAAGTATCAATGTTTCGAGTAATACCATATATTTCATCTAAGAAAAAAAAGCAAGAGTGAAAGTCAAAGGGGAAAAGAAAAGAAAGTAGACAAACGACAAGCTCCTAATGTAATCTAGGATAAAATAAATTGAACCTAGTGGGAGCCTTTGACAACGCTCCAAAGTGGAAAGCCAAAGTTTCCAAGATAAAACTTTGTTCAAAGTACTTCACATAGGAGGCAAGTGGGCTAACTAAAGGTCGAAGAAAACTGGCAGGGAAAGACACTGGAATAGGACGAAGATATATGAGTGAGTGAGTGAGTGAGAGAGAGAGCAAAAGTACTATAAGTGGAATACATCAACAGCGCTAGACCGCAGAACGCGTTAACGTGGAATCAGAGATCTGGCAGCTCATGGTAACCTCTGTCGTCCTCTAGTGGAACTTTCAGCAGTAGCATGAACAATGAACACTTCACCGATACTCTCAGCACACTTTCCCCACTACTATTCCTCGACGAGCACCCAGCTTGGGTGCAAACAAAAACGAAGCGGAGAACAAACACACACAACATCCAGTCCGTGGAGTTCTTCATTATGCAGTCTTCTTCATTCTTCAGTCATCTCGTCCCGTTTCGGCCCGGATAACTTTCTCAAAACATTATTTTCAAACACACGTAATTTATGTTCTAGAAGCTTTTGGACTGAATAGAAACATGCGTTCCCCGATACTAAGCGACTTTTTATTTCTTCCCTGATCTCATTTTTGCTTGTTACGTATGCTCCCAAGTATTTAAATTTATTTACTTTCTCTATGACCTCATCCCCAATTCTTATGTTTTTATTTCCTTCATTCCCTGTGTTTCGGCTTGTTATCATGTATTTTGTTGTATCTATGTTTACTTGCAGACCTATCTCATAGCACGCTTCTACTAAGACATCGGTGTTGCTTTGTAGTGCATCTATATAGTCCCCTATTAAATCTACATCATCCGCGTATACGAACAGTTGATTCAAACCATTCAATGATAGTCCCTTTTTGTCCCCTTTAATTTTAAAATCGCATATTCTAACGCAAAGTTAAACAGTAGTGGTGACAAGCCATCGTCTTGTTTCAATCCGTTTCGAATCTTGAAACTATCTGACATATTATTACCTATCCGTACTCTGCTTATGGGGTCGCTGAGACATATCTTCACTAGTTGAATAATTTTTTTTCGGAATTCCAAATCGTATCAGGATACTGTATAACTTTTCCCTTTTGATAGAATAATATGCTTTCTTAAAATCAATGAATTTTAACATTGTCACATTGTATTCCCATTTCTTCTCCAAAATTTGTCTCAAGGCGAAAATCTGGTCCAACGTGGATCTATTTCTTCTAAATCAACATTGGTGATCTCCAATTATTTCATCTACGTATACACTTAGGTGTGTTAACAGAATATTACTTAATACCTTGTAACAGGTTGGAAGTAACGAGATTCCCCGGTAATTATTACAGTCCGATTTATCGCCTTTTTTGTAAATCGGAACTATTATTGAGGTTTTCCATTCCTTTGGGAGCTCCTCCTTTCTCCATATAGCACATATCAATTTATGTAATTCCTTGATTAGTGCCGTTCCTCCTGCTTTAATTAATTCGGCTGGAATATTGTCTATTCCTGGCAATTTGAAAATTTTCAATTTCTTCATCGACATTTCGATCTCGATCCGCTAGATTCGGGAATTCACGGTTCTGCGGTATGGATTTCAAATTCCTCTGTTTCTTCCCCATTGTGTACATTAAAAAGCTTGTCGAAATAACTTTTCCACACATCGACAATTTTTAGTTGGACCCGTCTGAAGATCTCCACGTTCATTTCTAATCATTCCTAACCTCAACTAGTAACCTTTTCTTAACGAGTTTACCCCCTTTTGTATAGATCTCGTATGTTATTTGTCTTCCCGTTTTCCTCAATCTCCTGAATCTTCTGCGTCAGATATTCTCGCTTTTTGTTTCTGAATCCGAGTGTGGCGTTTCGTTTCGCGTTACTGTAGTGGTTGGTATTTGCTTCGCTTTTATTACTTAGCCATCGTTGCCTGGCTTGTTTTCGTATTTCCTGGAGGTAGTCAGCCTTGTCTAAGACTACTTTAGTGGACCCCTTGTCCACTGGGAGGACCATTATGTCATAGTTTTCGCGTAGCGCTACAAGGGCTTTGCTTTGGTTATGGGTTAGGTTAGGCTGGTTGGTCATCTGATGTGAGAACTCACTATTGGTGCTATTATTATATTTGGGTTTACATTAAACTTCTTAGCTTAGGAAAAATCTCCCCAAAATGATACTGTTCTTGTTGAAATGATTTATAAAACTAGCATTTTAGTGCCTGGCGCTGCGCTGCCAGGGGTCACGTGTGTAGATCATTTCAACTCTCTTTGCGTGATTGGACTTCACTTTCCAAATATATTTAGGTACAGATTTGGATATTTTTCTATCGCGAACCCAGAACAATTAAGGAAAAGAACTGTTTAATTATTAATTGAAAAGGAGTCCCATGTTCAACTTTATGGGGTCTTGGGTCCCATTACGAATCCTGGCATCTAATACCGCCCCGGACCACTTTTACCCGTAAGAACATTTACTCTTGAGCTCCGGACAACTCTGTCAATAATACAACTTTTTTTTTCTCATTTGAACATGTGCAATACATTTGAAGAAAGAACTATTTAAATATCTCAATTTTTACAGTCGGCCCCATGTTAAAATTATGGGCCCCAGAGGCCTAACGGGACCCCGTCCGGACATGAAACATACTCATAAACTTGTTCCGGTCATTAGGAATTAGCTCCCCAAGTTTGGTGTCTCTGGTTCAAAAACTGTAGAAGAAGAACCCGAACATACATACACACACACACGCAGATAATACAAGTGAGTTTGAGCGCCAAAGCACTAGTTTCGGATTTTTGCCGGTAGTTTTGGCATTATGGATCACTGTGGAAAGGTCTGAACAGCAAATCTGCCAGCATTTTGATTGCGGGAGGGGGGCTGTAATTAGATTTTAGCAGAGTTTCAATCGTTTTTAACATTTTTTTTTTTTTAATCTGGGTTGTGTTTGAAACTTTGAAAGAAGTACACTCCCAATTGGGGAACTAACTGGCAGAATGCGTGAGTGAGAGTATGCCATAACAACGCACTTATGTGGTTGCGGTTCGTAAAATGTTAATGCAGTCAGACCTGGGGAGGGATCGGTTCATAGAACATGTTCTCGGGAACGAATTCCTTTTTGTAGAACTTTTCGTTGGAATTTGTTCCTTTTGAAAAACATTAAATGTGAACATCTTCACCATAGGGTCGATATCTTACCGAATCCTTTCCCCTCCCCTATCCCGGCTTGAGCCTTAGATGCCTAAAGGTCATAAATAAAGTTCAAATTCACTTATTTTGCGCGAGTGTATATAAATGTCATTTTTTGAATACTTGGGTCTAAAACTATATTTGCAACGAAAAAAATGTTGAATTTGAATTTTATTTATTGCCTTTAGGCAGTTAAGGCTCAGGCCGGGAAATGATTTGGGAAGGTGTTGGACAGGGCCTACGTTGAAGCTGCCATCCCGGCATTTGCCTAGTATGACAGTTTTTTTTTCAGGATAGTCGGCCGCTGGGGTCAAACTCACGACCTCCCGAATGCTACGCCAATGCTCTGCCACTGAACTACGGCGGCTCGGTAAAAAAAAAGTTATGTTACGTGATTCACCCATGTTGAATTGTACGTGAATAAATTCCTTTTTTGAAGAACCGGAAAGTCCTAAGTTCATTTTTGTGCGAACGTGGATTTTTATTAGGAACTTGAACGTAATACGTTGGCATTTCAATTCAATACTAAACTTCCAAGGTTAGTTGGAAGTCAATGATAAGAAATTATACTTTGAACAAGTTCTTTTCTTTTACGAACTTCCCGAGAATTAGTTGTAGTAAAATACACAAAAAAAGGAAATTTGTTATGGAAACCTGCACATAAAGTAAAGGGACAAACTTAGATATTATTCTAAGACAGGAACATTATCAAATACCATGTTTTTACATATCATAATCAAGAAAATAACGCAGCTACTCACATAAACTCCTAACAAGTAAACTGTTTCTGGTAGTAAGGTCAGTGAGCGACAAATTACTCGAGAATGATGAAATAGTTATACCCTTTCGATTTAGTTTTTCAATGTGCAATTTCTACATCGTATTTTCGCTGGTCCTATGCGCGAGCAAAAGTGATGTGATAACTGCCTCTCTTCGCTACCCTAATTGCCGCCCATTTATGAAATCATCAGTTTGTAATTACTACGTATAATCTCGTTCATGTTAATACCTTCAATACTCTTATTTATACATTTTCCTTGATATAATGTTTATAAAAAATGTGATTAAATTTACAGACCTACGTCACTTTCTTATTGTTTCCCATTGTTAGTTTATTAAATATTGTATTACCTATCCTCTTCTTTGTTGCATCTTGACTTCCAGGCTGCTGAATAAGGAGTACAGGTATATGAGATACTTTCTCTGTATTCTCAGATAAATTCTGAAATTCCTCCTCGGTATAGCCAGGCACCAAGCGTTCAGATCGAAGTTTGTTAAGATCTGCAATCGACTGTTTTGTAGATGTAACTTCATCTCTAATATCTGGATTCCACAGGGGACTCTTAGAACACAGGGGTGACAAACTTCGTAGCTCTTCAGCTGCAGGTAACTTCTCTGCATCTGCAATTAGAACATAATAATATAAAAATCACTCAAGATCCATCAACACACATTTCAATCAAAGGAAAATAATTCAGCTGACTTGTGATGCATTTCACGAACTTTCTACAAGAGTTGAACGAATCGTTAGTTAATGAACAAAAATTTGAAAGCACAAAGTTAATTAACGATTCATCCAAGTTTAACGAATATTAGTGAAACCCATCCTGGGTCATACAATCATAAGTCTTTGTTCGCTTAATTAGTATTTCCTAGATTTCGAATTCATAAAGTAATAAAAACAATTATAAGTAAAAGATGAAACTTCTTATATTTTACATCATCGTCCGTGTGATTAATTCGACTGAGAATTACAAAGTTGGATGGCGTGAAACCATTGTTTTCAGACTGTGAAGATGGAAAGTATCGCTGATTTGATTTTTTCTTTGATATATAAACTTGATTAAATTCTCTGAAACACGAAACACTCAGCAAACCTAGTCTATTTTTGTTTAAAGAATAAAGTATAACTTCAAAAGTTGTCGCTTCTATTTTCTTCGCAGTCTTACGAATAGTAGCATCAACACGGTGTCCAGTTTCTGCAAGATGTTCGGAAAGGTCGGCATAGCTGTTGACATTCCGGGCATTCCTAATATGTCGTTTAAGAGAGATGTCAGGTTCCATTTGGTTATACCGTTACCTATCTGTTTCTGATATGCGCAATGGTTATTTGAAGGTTGGTGTCGAAATGCATAAAATAGGTTTACTAATAAATAATAATAATAAAAACTCAAGTAGGTTTACTAATAAATAATAATAATAAAAACTCAAGTCTATCTTATCTTAACTACCACCGTTTACAAGGGAACTAAATAAATGTATGAACTAAATTCACTTACGATTGGCGTTATACAGACTCGTAAGTGTAGAACGCTTATAAATTCTTCAACTGTTTCGATGAATATCTTCACTTCATCTTTTGGATGCAACCGACTGGAAATTTTCCAGGATTATTTCCGAAAGGACCTTAATACGGACCACAAGGACACTTACATCATGCTTGGTTCTTATTACTTTTCAAGTTTGCTCAGATAAAAAATAAAAATAAATACATAAATAAATAAAAAATCCAAAATCAAATTTAACGATACAATGCTTTTTTTTACCAGTTACATAATTATATATTGTCATTTAAGTTTGGGGTAATAATACAACGTATGGGATTTTGTTTACATAATTTTATAAAACTTAGCTTAATTTAGTACAGCATTGTGACGCCCGTATGTTTATCATTACCTTCTTTCTCAAAATTACCATCTACCAAGTACAGGGAATATGACCTAACAGCCCATCCTGACTGAGGCTCTCCTCAGTCCCATCAGCAAATGCTGAGGAACCTTCAACAGAGGTCCTGGTAGCTACTATTCGCATTTGTGTTCTCACAGACAGAATATAATTTGAACAGAACCTGACCATCCGAATTAAAGAACACATTTTGGTAGCTAGATATAGCAACAGCAATTCCTGTCTTTCCACACATCTTGTACACTTCTGGTCACACAAACCTCGACGCACGTTCTGAGACTTGAGGCTGTGTTCAAAAGCGCAAGTATGCACTTCGAGTTTGCATAATTCTAGTAAGTATTTTGAAAAAAGGACTTTAGACGCATACTTTACCGCAGCGCCAATCGCAGATAAATTAAGAATGTTCAATGCATGTTTGTTTACAAATAGCACTGGTAATTATAAAATGTCCTTTAAATATTTTTTAAGGAAGAAAGGTTATTATAATGGCAAACTAACACAAAAATGATGTGTTCCTCTTAAAAATCATATTATTAATCAACGTTATGGTCACTTCTCACGCGGGTATGCCATTGACGCTTTTGTGCATTTTCAGTCCTCACGGAAGGATCCTAGAGTAAAGCTGAAAGTGTTTGAAGTCGCATTATACTAAAAAACAGCTTTATAACAAGTAATACTTGTTTTGTAACACTCGAAGTTATGCGTACGAAATACACATTTAGACCCATCACTATACTCTTTACATACCGTGTACATTATATTTCAAATCTATCATTAGGTAGGCTTAGTTCAAATTTTGAACAATTATCATGCATAGGCCAAGTAAGTAAGTCATTTTCGAAAAATTGTTTTGAAAATGATAATTCACTTGTGTCCAAATATTATGTACAAGTGGTATAAAGAATGTAATGACTTTCTTCTGTGTGACTGCCGTATGAGAATTTCCAATTGTACCGGGTACATAAAAGCATAGCTCAATCATTTTCGGGACCGGGTAAAACAAATATATCATGCATGGAAAACGTTCCAGTCCGTCCCGGTAGCAGGTAATACATCTTTTCCAAATTGGGATTTTCGGTTTATTTCGAGTCGAGGTAAGTGTGAACAGGGATAAGCATGATCAGGGACCATAAAAATTGGTTGAGATATGATAAAAATCTGAAACTATTATTGGTAGTTAAGGAGTACCACAAAGAATCCTATTTATGAATATAAGCTCCATACAAGCAATAGTTTTTATATGACGCAATTTTATATGACGAAGAAAATTAATTTGAAATCAAAATTGTACAATACTAACTTCAAATTTCAATAGCGCAATGAGTTTAATCCCGAGAGAATGGGAAATATCTCGTTTTGTAGCTTCAAGTTCAGGCTTTCTCATGAGCACAAATTCAACATTATAGTGTATGTTGCTTGTGACTAATATCCCTTAACATACTTACCCCTCTATTTTACAGATCTGGGAAAGTGTGATCCTGAATGCGGGAAAGAATGATCACGCATTACAAGTGAAGAATACTCTTGATTGGATCACTCATTGTTTCCCTCTTGATGTACAAATTCACTAAAACATACGAGCCAGATCGAGGGCCTACATTAAAAAGACTAACAGATGTTTATAGGGCCTATACACAGTGGAGACTTTAGACACTGCATTTACTCAAGCGCAAAAAAGTGTTCTAGATTATAAAGTGTCAAGAAGGCTCAATATTCCATTCTCCACACTAATTTCATATGTAATAGGATGGAAGAAAAATTGACACTAAAGATAGTTTGGTAGTGGCCAAGGGAGATCAATACACTCCATTTATTGAAGAACAAGAACTTGTTGAACACCTAAAATGTATGGCCAAGTGGAGTTCTGGCTTAACCGCAAGCGAGGTATTGAATGTATTTCACGAATTTGAAAAGTTCTCGGGATTTAATGCAAGACATGAGCATATCTCTGGGAAATCGTGTTTATCTTTCTACATAGTCTCTCTTTACACTAATACACTTGGTTAAACGATGTTTTAAAGTCTTTATGTCATTGCGGAAAACAGATTCTTCTAGGCCTGCAAAATTTTTCTCCTCTGTCGCCTGGAAGCTCTTCGTCTGAAAAAACTTGAAATCAAGCAAAGTATTATTTCAACTTCGAAAGGAGATGGAAGTGTGATGAAGCCTAATCTGACGAATAAGGTGGATGTTTCATCAAGTCATAACGCATTGGTTTTTGCCATTGCAATGACACTTGTATGGGGGGGGGGGGGGGTGAATATTGTCGAGATACAAGATGGCTCTTTCTTTGCTAAACTGGGCCTTTTTTCAGTTATTTTTTCCTTTAGTTGCTGAGCATGATATTAACCAGTATCGGCTTTACCTGGGGAAAGGTAGTTAATGAGGACACCTTTTGCAACCCCATTCTTCCAAATATATTCCATATCTTTCCGGCAGACTTAACACTTACGGCTTTCTTTGAAGGTGGAAAACCTGGATGTTTTCACGGCTATGACTTATATATCGTTTTTGAAGTGTAATAAAGTACCCATGTGTCATCAGTAGTTATGAATAGACGCAAAAATCCAAATCCATCCGGGGTAAAGCTGATCACGACACGGCACTTTACATCACGTAATATTCCTTTGCCAGAATATGAGTTATCACTGCCATATTTTAATACATGCCCATTAAAGCTAAAACACAGTTCCTAGTTTGAGTAAACTTTCAATATTCTATCTATTTAACTTTTTTATATAAGCCCTTTTCCTCCTCCCAAAAATATAGTGATCCTACTTACCCCGCACAACCCTTTTCTATAAACCCTTTAGTAGAAAAAGGCCATATTATCCTGGTGAACCTCTTGCTGTCCCGGTATTCATGCTATGGAAGTTTTTCCAAGCATGAATATATTATTTATTTACAAAATTCTAATACCTTTTCATGTGCCCTTGCACACAAAGTGACAATTTGACAGTTTCATGCCATGAGCGGGTCAGCTGTCTACACTCTTAACTTTTTACGCCATTGTGACAAATATTGCATTTTGTTTTTAAATATCTTGCATTTTGTTTTTATCTTGGAGTTTTAGTCATTTTCCTTGGACATAACAGTTCCTCGTTGCGGAGCTAATTAAACTGCATTAAATAACTGCTGTTACGGTGATGAAAGCCAAAGAATGTCAGCTGTCAAAAATAATAAGTTTCACCCGTTAGATATTTTTGTCCATTTATACCCTTGCATAATATTTTGACACAGCACGTTATAATCCATAGTAATTGAAATAGGCACTTTCTGCACGGAATCTAGCTTAATCGAACTTTAGTATGAGTAATTCTTTATATTATCTACTTCTGTTATATTTGCATTATATATGCTTCAATTGTTGTTACTTTTCTCATTTCGGATGTGTAGATTGCAGAATGTGATGTAAAATCAAGGGATTATGTGGGTACCAGAACACAATGAGTAAGACTACGTGTACATGTAGTTATATAACCTCTTAACTTGCCGTAACAATTTGTGTTCTACGTATCCGAAATTAGAAGAGAAAGTTTGTGTTCAAAAAAGGTTGTGACAGGTCTCTACCAAATAACTACCGACCCATTTCACTAGTACCTATAGTATCTAAAGTAATAGGACATTGTAGCCATAAGCAGTTTTACACCTACTTTGAACAGAACAATTTATTATCTGATACACAATATGATTTTAGATCTAGATTATCTACTATTAAAGCTGATGAAAATTTAATGTCAACAGTGTATGACAGTATGAAAATTAGCAGCTAGTGCCACTATGTTAGATATCAGTAAAGCCTTCGATACTTGTGTCGCACGATATTACTAACAAATTAAAATGCTATGGCGTGACTGGTATAGAACTTAATAATCTTCATACCTTCATGGACGGTAACAGATAGTACAAGTGAATAATTCAAGATCAAATAGATTAAATGTAGTACAAGGGGTTCCACAGGGATCGGTCTTGGGACCTCTTCTGTTATGTGTTATATATGAATGACCTGCCGAACTATATATCATGTAAAATCATTCTTTATGCAGATGATACGACGTTATTTACTACTAGTAAAGATATTGAATCGCTTAAAGACATAAACAAGAAAATTATTGAAGGTGTAACAAATTGGTTTAGTAATAATCACTTCTCTATAAATTATACAAAGAGGATTTTTTTAAAAAATTGGAATGCATCAAACAATAATATGTGTTGTTCGCGTGTGTTTGTTGTCTTTTCCGCTTTTGACGTCCATTTAATCATGCGCTCACAGAGGAAACGAAATGACGCACGTGCCTGCCAAGCGATCGGGAGTTAGTTTGACCATCGACCTTCAGTAATACAGGAACGGTGCTCACACACAGCAGTCATAGCTCGTCCAGTATAAAAGAGAAATGGAGGTATCGAAGCAGCTTGTTCGCGTGTGTTTGTTGTATGACTTTAAAGTGGGCTTGTCAGCTGCCGCATAAGCCAGGCATTTGGTGAGAATGCTGTGAACGAACGCACCGCCAGGCATTGGTTCCAGAAATTCCGTTCGGGAGAAGTGAATCTTGCTGATGAACCTCGCAGTGGACGACCACATGTGTTGGATGACGAGGCCCTGAAAGCAGCCATCGAGGAGGTCAGTGGTCTAACGTGTGATGAACTTGCAGAAAGGTTCCATGTTCTGCTGAAACAGTCAGACTGCACCTGCATGGGATAGGGAAGTCATACAGGTTAAGCAAGTGGGTACCCCACACAATGTCGGCAGCCAACAAGGAACAACGAGTGAAAGCCTGTTTGTCCTTGCTCACACCCAATATTTGATCGCTTGCTCACTGGTGACGAAAAGTGGGTCCTCTATGACACTGCCAAGCGTACCAGACATTGGTTGTCGCCACGTGACCCTGTTCCTCACACCTCAAGACCACCTCTACACCCACGAAAGGTTATGCTCTCTGTATGGTGAACTTGTCGTCAAGTGGTCCATTGTGAGCTCCTTCCACCTGGTCACCATCACTGATGACCTCTACTCACAGCAGTTGCAAAGGGTGCACCGTGCATTGCGGCAGAAGGAGCCGGCATTTGGTGAATCGCAAGGGTGTCCAGTTCCTTCACAATTCCAAGCCGCATGTGGCAAAGAGGACCCGGGAGACCCTTCAGCAACTTGGCTGGGAGACACTGTGCCGTGCATCATATTCACCGTACCTTGCGCGAACAGATTACCACCTGTTTCATTCCCTCGACCACCATCTCCGTGCGAGATGCTTCGCGAATGAGGGATACCTGCGGACAGTGCTCGATTTGTGGAATTTCCCCCGGGGGGGGGGGTATTTTCTTCACCACAAACACACTCTCTCTCTCTCACGTGTATAATATCATTATCATCATATTCAGCCGTTTTCTATCCACTGCTGGATGAAGGCCTCCCCCTTTTCTTTCCACATATCTCGGTCTGCTGATATCCTCATCCATGTAGCTCCTGAAAAACATTTGATTTCATCTACCCATCTTACATTTGGACGTCGTCTCGGTCGTTTCTTTTCTCTAGGAAACCACTATAGTACATTTGTCGTCCACCTTCCATCTGTTCGCCTAGCTATGTGACCGGCCCATTTCCACTTCAGCTTCTTCGCAGTCTTGATTACATCCTCTACCTTTGTTTGTGCGCGAATCCATTCATTTCTTTTCCTGTCCCTCCTGGTTATTCCTAGCATGCACCTCTCCATTCCTCTTTATGTGACTCTCAATCTTTGAGTCGTTTGCGCATTCAATGTCCAAGTTTCGCAGCCGTACATCGTTACAGGTAAGACACATTGATTATAAACTTTACGCTTCAGACACATTGGAAGTTTGCTTTTGAAAATAAAGTGTAGTCTTCCAAACGAACTCCACGTCATTTTACATCTTCTATTTATTTCATCAGTCAACTTTGCATTCGATGTTTTAAGCTGGCCTAAACTATGCTTACATTGTAAACATACTCATCAACTATGCCTATTGTCTCTCCGTTAATCTTCACTTCCTTCTTTGCAGCATGTTGGTTGTACATTACTTTTGTTTTACTCAAGTTCATTTTAAGGCCTATTTTCGAACTCTCGTTACTCAGTTCTTCCATTCCGGTTTGTTTGTTTGTGTGTGTGTGTGTTCATGCTAGTCATGCCCAGTAAATGTCCGTGCAAATTATCAAATGTTATAGTAGTCATTCCCAGTAAATGTTTTGAACGTTATAATTCCAAAGACTTCTCTTTTTTCTACATCTTTTTAAAGAATATAGAAAGGGGTAACAAACACGATATGGATCTAGTTAAACTTGAAAGAAAACGCGGTGGGTGGAATGCTTGGTCTTTCCATTAAAAAAAAAAACTAACCTGACGACTAAACTAACCCACAAACGCTTGTTAACTAGGGCTGCCAACTAATGTTGAATCTGGGACACAATGGAAAATAACGATATGGTAGGGAGTTCGGGGTAGAAGTCCCGGGACCGAGCGTCTGGAGCTGTGTTATAAGGTTGGCTTAGCATTCGGGAGGTCGTGGGTTCAATCCCAGTGACCAACCGTCTTGACAGTCCACGGTTCACTATAGGGAAATGCTGGAATGGTACCTTCAAGTTAGGCCTTGGCCGACACCTTCCCGCATTCTTTCCCCTCCCCTATTCCGACTTGAGCCTTACATGTAATAAATAAATATAATAATAAGGTAATAAATAAAAAAATCAAATTCGAAGCCCCCGAGGTATGAATTTAGGATGTTTGTGACATTAAAACATAATATGCACTGATTCAATTAAATAGTTAACGTAAGTTTAAGGCAGTAAGTACAGGAAAATATTCTCAATTTGTTTACTATTGAAATAGTAAATCAACTATTTTTGGAAGACAACAATACATGTTTATTTCTTGACAGGGAATTAATTTACCCACATGCCAAAAAAGAAAACCATGAAAAGATTCAGAATGGTAATGCTGGTGACGATAATAGGTGTTCTGCCCGAATTTTCCTGAGCAAGGGGAAACGATGTTGTTTCCCATGCCTTCATCAGACGAAGATGATGATGATTGAAGGATGGGATCTACAGGCTAACGTGGGTTCTGAACCACTTGTGTTCCCACCGACTCTCGAACCAGGACACCTTTATTACAAGGCAGTGAGTCTTACCAAGGTTCCACTCACCCACGTAAAACATATTTTTGTCATTCTTTCACTTTAAACACATTATCTCAATTTCGTATATATCTGACAATAGCGCGACTCAGGGAGCAGAGAGGTGGTGCATATAGGCTTTATCATACAAAGCGACCAAAGAATTATTGTAGTTTTTGACGTCGCATGGCACGACGTGATCACTGATACAGAAATAAGTGCCTGAGATACTGGAAAATCGATCGGGATGGGAGTGGGGGAGTGGAAACATTCACCGTGACCAACACAGGCGCTTTGAGCACTAACAGCAGTCATAGCTCGAGTAGTGGCGAAGACAAATTGAGGTATCGAAGCAACTCGTTCGGGATTGTCTGCTTTATGACTTTACGGTTACCTTGTCCTCAGTCGAATTAAGTACCAAAGTACGTCAAGCCTCTTGGGATAATGCTCTGAATAAACGCATCGCCAGGCATTGGTTCCAGAAATTCAGGTTGGGAGATTTGTCACTGTGTGATGAAATCCACTGTTGGCACTTACAGGCCCTGGATGACCAGACCCTGAAGCACGGCAGCCACACATTTGAACTCTTTCAGGTTTCTGATTAAACAATCAGAATTTACCTGCGCCGTATAGGGAAGGGGTATAAGTTGAGCAAGTGGGTACCCTACACACTATCGGAAGCTAACAATTACCAACGAGTGACAGGCCTGTTTGTCGTTGCTTTCTCGACACCGCAATACTCATGTTTGGATAAGTGCCCACCAGGGATGAAAAGTGGGGCCTGTATGAGACTCCCAAGCGTGCCAGACGTGAGTTGTCACTGCGGGAGCCTGTGCCTCACACAAAACCACATCTGCACCAATGCCAAATCATGCTCTGTATCTGTTGAATTAATCGCCAAGTGGGGCACTACAAGCTGCTACCACAAGGGCAAATCATCATGGTGGTCCTCAATTTGCAGCAGTTGGAATGTACATTGTACAACAGACACTGTAGCATAAAAAGCCAGTATTGGTGAATCGCAAGGTTGTACTGTTTCTTACCGACAAAGCCAGATCATACGTGGTCAGGGATAGTGCCATTCACCGTACTTCCCGGACCTTGCGCTAATCTCTTCCATTCCCTGGACAACCGCCTTCGCGAATAAGGCAGACTTGCGGTAGGCACTCACGGCCTTCTGTGCTTACAAGATTCATTTCGAAAGTTTGCGGGAAACACAACTGAATACAACTTATACGCGCGCACACACACACACTAACACCGAAGTTCTAAACGCTGAAACAATAAATCAACGAAATAATTGTGATTTAAAAAAACACACACTCGAACAGAAGTGAACACTAGCTCTCCCTATCCGAGTCCCTACTGAATTTTCAGCACACAAGGCGAAAACTACGTTGAGCTGCTTGCCGTATATTTCGGTTTATTAACTTAAAAAAAAACTATGTCAAAAACGCGAGAAGAAGAGAAAAATGGAGAACGTTTGACAAATCGGGATCTGTTTTGGAAAAGCGGCTCCTTTCTGTTACGATTCATTCTGCAGCTAAAATTCGGCGTTCGGCCAATAACTCTGACCCCGTTGCAAAACAAAGAACCCTGTGTAAAATCTCTCTACATTCTCCATTGTAACTGTTAGCATGATAGCTTCCCATTCTCCCAGAAAGCAATTGACAATTTTGAGGTTCCGTCGACCTTTTTCTGGCTTTCTGTACTCCCCTAACCCCCACCCCGGCCACTCCAGGGAAGAGGTCAATTTTACAACACTTTGTCAATGGTGGTAGAGAAATAGCCCTCTGAGCGACGGAGATAACAGAGAAAGGGAGAGAGAGGAAAGAGACAACATTATACAGATAAAGTTGTAAGTTGACATCCTGTTCGAATTCCCGTTTTATGTTGAAAAATCCCATTTGGAGGGATAAATCCCTTCAACTGACAGAACTGCTGTTGACTGTCTTATGACTTGTCTAAGTTGTCTTGTTTAGCAGAAACAGAATCGGCGAGACTAACTGGAACAATGAATGAACAGTACTTGCGCTTCTGAAATCTCTGGTCTTTTTTTCTGCATAGCTTTTTATGGATGTTCATGGGTACAGACTACAGAAGACCCTTGTGAGAGAAAAAAATCCCTTTCAGTAGGCCTACGGGCTGAGGTAGATCTCGAAGTTTTTTTTTTTTTCCAAAAATTCAAATCTCGCCTTATAAGAGAGCTATCGATAAACTGTTTATTGATTTGTAGATTATTCATCAAGAGTTGTTCAACGATACCCCACAAGACACACACAC
>JAGDQP010032404.1:1891-21340 GCA_022664845.1 Lepisma saccharinum | reverse complement strand
CAGACGTAATGAAAGAAGTGGATAAAGTACTTCGAGAGATGAAGAACGGAAGATCGCCAGGAGAAGATGGACTCACAGCAGAGATGTTTAAATGGGAAGGTGAAAAAATGAAAGACGAACTTTCTAAATTATTATCGATATGTCTGAGGAAGAGAGAAATACCCAGAAGTTGGAATAATGCTGTTATCATTTTGTTGCACAAGAAAGGGGACAAAGAACGCGTCGAAAACTACAGACCAATTATTTTACTGTCAGTTCTATACAAAATGTTCACCACAGTTATTTTGAATCGTATTGAACGAGACTTAGATTTTAACCAGGGAAGGGAACAAGCCGGATTTCGTCGTGGATTTAGCACAATGGACCACATACAAACATTGAATGAAGTTATGGAAAGGACTAATGAATATGAAGTTCCATTATGTTTGGGATTCATAGATTTTGAAAAAGCTTTCAATTCGGTCTTCTTGGCAGCAGTACTTAAATCATTTGAACATCAAAGCATCGAAAGTGCATACATCAAGTTACTGCGAAACTTCATACATTTATTGCACTGCTACATCTGTCATTAGACTACATCAAGAAAGTGAAAATTTAAAAGGTGGAAAGGGAGTAAGGCAAGGACATTCAATTTCTCCAAAACTGTTTTGTGCGGTTCTGGAGAGAGTGTTCCAAAATTTAAACTGAGATGAAGTGGGAATTAAAATTAATGGCGAATATCTTCATCACCTACGGTTCGCTGATGATATAGTCCTATTTGCTTCAAGTGCAAAAGAACTACAAACCAGAATGGAAGAACTGAGTAACGAGAATTCGAAAATAGGCTTTAAAATGAACTTAAGTAAAACAAAAGTAATATACCATCAACATGCTGCAAAGAAGGAAGTAAAGATTAACGGAGAGCTAATAGGCATAGTTTGAGTATGTTTACCTAGGCCAGCTCAAAACATCGAATGCTAAGTTGACTGAAGAAATAAATAGAAGATGTAAAATGGCGTGGAGCTCGTTTGGAAAACTACACTTTATTTTCAAAAGCAAATTACCAATGTGTCTGAAGAGTAAAGTTTATAATCAATGTGTCTTACCGGTGATGATGTACAGCTGCGAAACTTGGACATTGAATGCGCAAACGACTCAAAGATTGAGAGTCACACAAAGAGCAATGGAGAGATGCATACTAGGAATAACCAGGAGGAGCAGGAAGAGAAATGAATGGATTCGCGCCCAAACAAAGGTAGAGGGTGTAATCAAGACTGTGAAGAAGATGAAGTGGAGATGGACTGGTCACATAGCTAGACGAACAGATGGAAGGTGGACGACAAATGTACTACACTGGATTCCTAGAGAAAAGAAACAAACGACCGGTAGATAGGTAGATGAAATCAAGCGTTTTTCAGGAGTTACATGGATGAGGATAGCAGCAGACTGAAATATGTGAAAAGAAAGGGGGGGGGGCTTCATCCAGTAGTGGATAGAAAACGGCTGAATATGATGATGATAAAAGATTACCTCTTACTACTTTCTGTTCGTCATCTCTCACTTGTATCCCTTGGCTTCTGGAGCCATGAGATTTGACTTATGTTCTCAAAAGCAAGGTAGAAGTTTGACTTTTCGATATCTTACTTGTTCCACCCTTTATAAATCTATTCAGTATAGAATACTGGGACTTACTCCATATATCGAAAAGTCAAACTTCTACCTTGCTTTTGCAAACATAAGTCAAATCTCATATTACTCAAGACCTGCACACAAAATATCTGCTCAGATTGACTATATACATTGTGCACATTTCTACACAAGTATTATTGTAGTGAAAAATAGCAATAAAATACTGATCCACACCCTGTAGATATATCCTTTTCTTCTTCTCAACATTTTTTCAAGTGGAACCAAAAGTATTTGACCGTAGTAATCTCACCGGAACAGACAAATTAATTAAATAAACAAACGAAATAAAAGTAAATGATATACGCATCTTAGCAAAAGGTATACTCTAATGTGTAAGATTAATCCGAGGATATATGGCGTAACTCGCTAACAGTAGCGAGTTTAATGACTGATTTAACAACACATTTGTTATGGTCTGTGTAGCTAATTGGTCAGCGTGTGAGACTCTCATTCTTAAGGTTCTTGGTTCGATTCCCTGCCTGGATTTTTATTATTTTCTTCAAGGCATTAAGCACTGTAAGCGGTGTTCGTGACTGCTACTTAAAGAGATTTATCCCAGGAAGGGCAAAAAACAGAAGACAGAGAGAGGGGGCAAAGATGCAGACTATGTATCCTGAAACGCTAAAATGTTATTTATTTCTATGTCTTCCGCTATTTTTCTTTACCTCTTTCTTTCCTTTATTTTCTCTTTCGTCGATCTTTCCCCGTCTTCTTGCATACTTTCTCTCTCTTTCTCTGTGTGTGTGTGTGTTTGAACAAGACAAGTTTTGTTGAAATTCAAAATGACGATGTCTCTATGATGTCCATATTATTATTTTCCTTTACTTTGAATTAATTCCTATCTCTTAGAACTTAATGTGAATGTAATTTCTGCCTATCTATCTCGTGGTTCTCTAAATGATGCTGAAGGACTCAACTTTCTTCCTCCCAATATCCTGGCATGTATGTTTTGGCGCATATTTGTACTGTCATGTTGGTTGTCTAGCTATTAGTCGTACAGTGAAACAATTCTCCTGGAGGAGAGAACTATTATAACTCCAACGTCCATTGTGTCTGAACATCTATGTACCTAATAGGGGCCGTGGTGAGTCAATCGTTAGAGCGCTCACCTCTGGTTCTTGGGATCGTCGGTTCAAACCATACTCGTGCCATGTGAGCTTTGTGTTGGACAGAAACTGTGTGCGTGGGTTTTCTAGGGGTTCTCCCGTTTCCTCCCACTTTCTTTATTTCAGCAATCATCCCAACATCATCCATCCGGTCTAAACCAAAGTTTCTAAAGGCTTTAAAGATTAAATTTAAGTTCTAAATGGATCTAATAAGCTTTCATGTAAATTACAGCAATATTACTGGACAAATAGACCACCCTGTTATCGTTTCTTCCGCAAATGCTGATGCCTATTTTGTGTAGTAAGTGTTTACTATGAAGCTATGCACGCTTATGGGTGGGCACTGTACCACTTAGTGAGCTCTCCCCAGATCCTCTATCAGTAGCGGCTGATGATAATGTTGCAGTGTTGTACAACAGCTACGTTATTTTTTACAGCTGGAATTTATTCTTACTGTCGTCTTCTTACAATTGTTTTTCTTGTTTCTGTTGCAAACGTAAGTTGGGTCAACCACAAAACGCCACTGATTTTTCCTTCAGCAGATGTAGCCCCAGATTAGACCATGATGATAAACATTTTAGTGTGAGCAAATATCGACTATCTTTGACTGTTTCTTTGTTATTCTGAAGTTTGAAGACTTAAAATAAGGCAAAGGGAACATACACAGCATGGAAGATTTCCAGTTTCTTTTAGAAATATTTCCGTAATATTTTGTTTTCGGAAAAAGATTTCAAAGAAAGATTTTAAAATAGTTTCTTTTCTGGAAAGCGTTTAAAAAGCATTTTAAAATATTTCACTTTTTAAACTGGTAAAACATTTTCATAAGTCAGATCATATTTTAAATGTTTTGATCAATGCTATAAAATATTTCTATTCTCCATAAAATGTTTCTCTTCTGTAGAAAATATTTTCAAAACATTTGGATGAAATATCTTAAGAATTGTTCCACATTCGTAAAGGAAATATCATTTCTTAAAATAAAGAAATAAATTAAAATAAATATTTTCAGAATCATAGACGTAGTCAGCCGAGTTCAGAAGCATTTTCTGGAGTGACTAGCGCTGTACTAACGAGTGACTTAACAATCTATCAATAAATTATTAATCATTCGTTAGTACAACACTGTTCACTCAAGAAAAACGTGTCTGAATACGCCGGTATAATTATATCCATGCAAATATAAAATTAAAAATAGCTCTAAATCATATTCCTCACATTTAGTACATAATTTTAAAGCTTTTCTTATAGCTAATTTCTAGAAAAATAATTTGGATATTCATAAAATAATATTAATACAGTATATTAAATATTCTTAAATTCTATGAACACCTCTACGTGAATTTTATGGTTTATGTGTGATTTTAACTACTTCATTAACGGATAATTGATTTAGAATTGATTTTGAACATATTGATTTAAAATATTTAGATATTACTTGTGTTCTTCGTATGTGTACTATCTTTCAAACACTCGATTTCCCTGCCGGTTTCGAAATAAGATCGTTCGAGACCCGTTCACGCCAGCCATCGTGTTTGAGATCTCACAGTGTTTTAGGGAACTTTATAGCCCACAGAAGCTGTTAAGCCCAGACACGTAAAATTTCATAAAATGAGTAAGTAAATAAATTATAAAGGCACCAACTATAGCAATTTAACATGAACCAAGGAAGAATTTCTATGTCCATTCAAAGTTTTCAAATACTATCTTTTCAATTGCCAAAAGGAAGCTGAACAAAATGGGAGGCTGTAATGGTATTATCACGTTCACATGTTCTAATAATGCGGGTGCTTGTTCCTGCTATTAAGTGCACGCGATTCGTCGTCTTTCATTTCAGACAAGTTCGTTTTTGTTTTTATTTTCTTCTATTTTCTGTTTCGGGAGTACATGACCTCAAGACACAAGCAAGATTTTCTTCGGGAGTCGTTTTAAACTGTCGGAAGAAGGTCGAGACATCTGAACTATTTCAGTTTTTGATCGCCTACTCTCTCTCTCTCGCTCACTCTCTCTCAGAGAGTGTCTGTAAAAGACATAACAGAGTAACAAATTGTTAAAGTAATTGGAATTAGTCAGTTTTATTAGTTCTCTGTTTTGTTCAAAAGTTTGAAGTGGATCGAAGAAAAACCTTGTCGTGTTCTTTACATCATAGGAGAAACAAAAGTAAGTTATTTATTTATTGTATTTTGCTTACATTTATGGGTGAGATAGGTATGCTCACTGTGGTCTAAAGCATTGAACTTTATTTAACAATACTGGAGTTCTTGACTAGTAACTACATTCAGACGATAGAGAATATATAAACTTCTCTGTACATAGGTATATTTGGTTTAATTCAAATGGTCAAAATATTCACTTCTAACTCAATATTTTATGTTTATTGCCACTGTGTGGACCAGCTTTTAATGTTATGTCTTAATTCTTGAGTTATGAAAGTAATAGATTGCATATGCAAGGGCTCATTTTCAAGCCCGCTTGCGTTGCTTGCGATTTGGGTGAATAGCCAATTGAAACTCGTGTTACAACACGTAATAAAACTACACCACGTGTTTCAATTGGCTATTAAACCAAATCGCAAGCAACGCAAGCGGGCTTATAAATGAGCCCTAATATTTACATCCAGTAAATAATATCCTCGTTATTTGCAAGAATTAAGACATAAATAAAAGTGGACACACTGCGAGCATAAAAAAAAAAACAATTAGAACTGAAAATTTGGTCCTCATTGCATTAGGCTGGAAGTGGACAAACGAGTTTAAATATTTGTTCTGGCGTCTATCTTTCGACATTAAGCAGTCACTCCAGTATCGTTATGTAGAGCTCGCTGCTATTACGCGATTATTCAGGAAAGGTTTCGAAATTGTTTGAATAAATTAGTGCAAAATTTCTTCCCGGAGCCGACATTCAATCTGCATGACCCTCATTTTGCCCTAGCAGAAGTGAATAAAGTTGAAATTCGTAAGAAACAAGCAAGTTAGTACTGGAGAAGTTAGAAAACGGGATAATGAAGTGCGAGAAGTGGAAAAGTAAAGAATCTTAATGAATAGTTTTCAATATCGAGCTCTACGTAACGGTACTGGAGTGACTACTTAGTGTTGGAAGATAGACGCCAGAGCAAATATTTAAACTCGTTTGTCCACTGTCACTCTAACCCAATGTGAAACAAATTTTCAGTTCTAACACTGTTTTATACGCTTCTTAGCGCTGTGTGGCCCGTTTTTTGTATTTAAGTCTTAATTTCTTAGTTATTTATGTAATAGTATAACGCACTCTGCATATAATAGAAAAAACTACAAATAATATTTACTTTTTTTTTGCAAGAATTAAGATGTAAATAAAAAACGGGCCACACAGCGATATCAAGCGTAAAAAAACTGAGTTAGAACCGAAAATTTGGTCCATATTGGTTTAGACTGGAAGTGGACAAACGAGATTAAGGGTCATATATTTATGAACCACTCCCAAGAGTATATAATTTCAATGCCCCTGGGAGCCATCCACTCTTGGGGGTTGTTCATAAATATGGCCCTGTTTTTCTCTCCATTCCCTAACTTCATATATTCATGAAATTTTCAATGGCAGCAGTCAGTCCAGTATCTCTTTTAGATAGAGGTCATTGGTCTTTTAGATAGAGGTCAACTATTAAACAATCTCTGAAGAGGTCAAGAGGTGAGTTCCCTCAAATGTAGTTTTATTTGATATCACAATAGTGTCAATGTTTGAAGAAACTATCATCTTTAGATTGAAGAGGCAACATCATCTCTGTGCTCACGGCTTGTTGAAATTACGTAAGTTACAACACTACTCGTATTGATATATATTTCGTGTTATGACGTTTACACTTGAAGACAATACTTCCTTATGTCGTTATTTTAGAGAACATAAACTCTATTTGTCGTGAATGAATTGTTAGAAAATAATATATTTTACAACTTTGTATGCATCTTTCTGAGAAGGCTATTGTGTAAGTAATCTTGGCACAGTGTCAATACGATATATGTTCGTATAGTGCATGTATTTCTCGTTGCTGACTTACATTTGTACCCCTTTCCCGTTTCTTTTTCTATTCTGAAGACACGAGTCCGTGAACCACGATATATCCAAGGGCCTTCCTCGTGATCCGTTTAACCTTACAACTACGGATGCTGCTATAAAGATTTCAACCAGAAACTGGAAATTAAAAAAGTGAAATCGTTCTGAAAATTGTAGCTAGTTTACGAGCCGAACATGATAGTTGAACATCAAGCCACGGAATGTTTTATTTATTTTCTTCCTTCCTTTCTTCTTGCGAGTGAGATCCATAATTCTTTTAACTTGATTCTGTTCGGAATTATTACTGTCTTCTTCCTTGTAATCGTTGGGTTATTCTGTGGAAAAACATATCATGAGAATTTAAGTACTGTAGGATTATTGTTTGACAATTACTGTAATTTCTTACCGATTAAAAAGAACATAAATATCATAATGCCAGAAAAGACGGTTCTATTATTAACGACGTTTTACGTTGAAGGTGTATTTCTCTTCATTTATAAGCACACGAACGTTGGATGTGGTCTATTACGTGCAGTGCTTGTGTGTTCGGTGTTATAGTGTTATAATCTGCCATTGTGTATGTTCGTGTGAATTACAGGAATATTTTTTGACGAATTGTTTAAAATAAGACTTGGTAAGTATATTACGAAATAAGATGATTTTAGTAAATTTTGAGTTTGTGATTGTCATAATCTCTCTATATAAAATTGAATGTTAGTATGTGTACATCATCATCACGACAAAACGGCTTAACCGATTGGAATGATTTTTCGTACATGATAAGATATTGGACCCGTGTGGGAAGTTATTATATCAGTTATTATATCTTGGATTCAACATGGCTGCCCGAAAACCATTTTCCACACCATTCGAGCTAGAGGAATGAAATTTTGTGTGAAAGTGTACCATCATGAGTGGGTATCGATAATATAAGAAATGTTTTAAAAGTCGTCATTTTAATAAAATAAATGACCACCTGAAAGTTCCCCGCACCAACGGACGGGCAAATCAGTAAAACTCCCCTATGGGGGCGCAGCTTGATACAATGCAAAAATAGAGCATATTCCTTTGAGAGGGTATGTGCCCCGCGCGGCCTCTCTCTGGATACGCCACTGAAAGGGAACTTAAAATATGTACTTGGACCCTATGTCCTTCTAGGATATTTACATATATCCCGTCAGATGATTTGCTTGTAGGCCTAATTACAATAATCAGCTACTTGGGGTCCGGACCGGTGTCCCTTCCATGACTCCCTTGTCCAAATTTTGAGACCAACACAGTGCACGGTCTTCCTGTGAGCAAAATTTGGTGAAGATTGATCCAACCATGTGAATTTCTTTAGCGGATTGACAAACAGACAGACACAAAGAATTTCAGCTTTATTTATGAATTTTTTTACTCATAAACCTCAAATGATGTTTTATAACTGCTATATAATGGCCTTATTTTCTCTTTTCTTCTTGCAGGCAATGTGCGGATGACGTGATACCACGCGATGCACTAAATGCGATTAGATGCGATGCAATGCGATGTGGTGTGATACATAGCCGTGAACGGTGAAATTAACATCTTACTGAAAAGAATACAATATTCTTTCTCCCTTATGTTGAAAAATACTAATAGTGATTAAAAAAAATATGTGCGAGTGTAGAAAACATAGGACATTGTCCGATTTAAATAGACCTCCGGGACCACATGTTCAGAAGAAGGAATCTCGAAAACTTGTAAATGGACACGCGACAGGAGAAATATCTGTAACTCGTTGTCGACCGAAATCAACGTTAAAAGCACCAGGAAAAGTCAGCAGCATACCAACATGTTTACCGAAGAGAAGAGGCAATCAGAGAAATGGAACCAAGAAGGTAAGTACATCAGTTTCGTTACGTCAGGCGAGAATTTTAGAGCAACATGTATGTACGTACATTACTTTTTAAAAGAAACGCTAAGGAGGCTATTCTCAACAAGTTACGTGAGTCGGAGTGCGACCATTCCATGTGTTAGATTTGATCTAAGTGTTTTTGTAGTTAGAAAGACGCTGCAAAATTTCAGTGAAGATAACTCCGATGCCGTAAGAGGTAGGTCAAATGTAATACCGAGTATAACTTTCTGAGAACATTCACGTATTGTTTGATATGTCACATGACCCACTTGGCATTAAAAAAATGACATCCCTCCAATTCCAATATGGCGGATTTCAAGATAGTAGCCACGTTGATTACTTCCCAGCATTCCATATTTGTACACTACGATTCTTTATTGACGGTTTGTGAACTACAAGAATAATACTGTACATGTACAGAGCTGAAACGGGTCACCGGATCTATCGGGTCAGTATTTGATCCGGGTCTATGCTTGGAACCCGCTGACCCGGAGGGTGAAGGAGAGATTTCATTATTTCCTTATTACACATTGTTGCGTTTGAACAGTCGTTCTGCCTGCGGTGTCCGAGAGTAGGGTTGCTACTCCGCAGAGTACAAAAAACACGTCTCCGAAAAGTTTCTAAGAATAGTAATGAAACACATATAAGTAGTCTCATATCCTCGGAAAGAACAAAATGCCGTCGGAGGTGAACAAATACGCCAGTTGGAAATATTAGTCTGAAAGAATTTTGTGTTTCAAGTATTAAATAGGATAAAAGCATTAAAATCTTTTAAAACTATGAAATATGAAGTTCCCGTACATAGTTTACTTCTCAAAAAATGTCATATATCCAAGGAATATGGATTGACTCTAACCACATGAAGAAGACCGGTCAATAGGAATATGGATTGACTCGATCATCAGTCGCCGAATTAACTCAATCTGATTTTTCGGTTAAGACCGGGTCACCGAGTTAATTGGTCAAGTTTCGATCCGGGTCTCCTGATCACGTATGTTCAGGTGAGGCCGGGTCACCAAAAGTGACCCGGTTTCAGCCCTATACATGCATACAATTTGATATCATTTTCGACGTCAGCACACCAAAATACAGTCAGGATACCTAAAATTAAGAGAAAGTTTTTTCATTGTTGATCAGTGTAATGAAACTAATGACAAGTAATTACAAGGCTGGCTTTTCTTGCAGGCGCTCGATGCGTTCTTTGCTTGTGATTTGGCGGAGTAGCCAATTGAAACACGAGTTTAAGTATTTCTATTGGCTTATCAGAAAACGCAAGCAAAGCACGCGACGAGCGCGTATATGGAAAGGCGGCTTAAGTGTTTAATGTTATTTTGTGAATCAAAAAAGGATCTTGGTTGCAGCATATTTTAATAAATCATATAGAGAATTTTCCTCTAATATATTGCCTTTATAAAAGACAATCAGATTGACTTTTTCAAGCCAATAGTCTTCCTTGACTATATCATGCGACCAAAGAAATTAACAAGAAGTGAAACTTCGACGTTCTCGCGTATACCTCGACAGTGGCGACAATTCCGCTTATAGTTGTCACCAATGACCTCTATGTAAAACGATATGTCTCAATGGTTCGTACGTCGATCTGGCAAAAGTGCAGAGTCTGTGAAGATCTAACTGAGAAATTCCAGCAAGAACCTTCTTCGTTTCGCAAAATAATACACCAATTGAGCAGTAATTACTAATTAGAACCCCATGCGCAAATCGTGATATATAAGTGGCACACAATCTACTTATCGCCAAGAGTCGTCGGGCCGACAGAGTCTCGACATGGTGGGGAAGCCATCCAGGAGCATTATACCAACCGTGGTCCTTCCGGCGACTAGTAGCGGTATTCTAGCCGAGAGGTAGAAGGCGTTCCAACTCCCGCCAGTGCCGCACCGGTAGCTCATCTTTGGGTCTGGGATCGTATGTATATGACAATAATAGTAGTGAACTGGTATAGGCGCCGACTTGAAGAGAATATTGGGGGAATATAATTATATAGGCCTATTAGTGCTTATAGTCGCGTACGTTCTTAAAAATGAAAATATTCGCGGGGGAAAAGTGTCCTTCCGCTCCCCGAAGTCAGCGCCTATGTGAACTGGCTTGTGTATTGTACTAGTATCTATATTAAATAATGATTTATTTTTACCGTATTATTTCAAACTATACGCAGTGGTTGGAATTTGCTACCCCAGTAGGTCAACGTCGGTTTTATTACTACGTCTCGTGTAGCGATATGCAGCAGAATTTACGCCAATGGGACGCTTGCTTTTGACAACTCATTCCACAGGTGGAAATGTCAACAATTATAATCTAATTGTAATTGATAGAACTGAAATGTTTTAAGAGAAAATGTAAAAGACGAAACAGTTTCGTAGCCTATCTTTTCTGTTTCTTGGGATTGTCTTTTAATCAGGGCTCGCAATGGACCGGAGCAAACCGAAACGCCGTTCCGGTTCGTGAATATCTAGAACCTTCCGTTCCGTCTCGTCACTATCGTCTTCTACTATTTAATTAGTCTATTTCTGCTCTATTTTTTGGTCTATGTTAACAGTATTTTGTTTCAACTTTAGAAGGATAAGTAAGGGAGGAAAGTGGAAGAAAACTGAGATCTTCAAATGAAAACTGTTTTGTGCATTTATTTTCTCCTCAGGAATGTTATACACAGCCATTGTGGTCCGGTGTTAGTGTTCTGACCTGCACTTGAGAGACACCCAGTTTCGAGTCTTGCTTCCAGCCGTGCTGACCGAGGATTTGCAGGGTTTTCCAGCGCAATAATCCATAACTTGCTTAATCTCTATCAAATCCATACTACTCCAAGGGTATAAATCAATAGGAATTCAAACGCATGTGTATTATGGAGTGTTCACAAAGTGAAGTGCGAAAATGTAATAATAATAATAAGCAAATATTAAAATAAAGAAAATTGCTCATTAAAGTCGCGAATTGAAGAGCAAATAAGTAACAACAATAACTAACTAGCTAAATGTATATACACTACATGGGTCAAAAGCGGAAACATTCCGATATATTGCGACTTGGTATTAGAAAAGAAGAAAAAAGATTTCTAGGATCGTACTTCTATTAAATAAGATGAGTATTATTTATTTGCAAAACTTGTTACAAGGGAAGTACCGAATATATACGAGGGTTGTTCATTTCCAATATTTCAGTACTATTCTACTTAGCAACTTGCAAAAGGGAATTAGCATATGAGTGAGTAACGTACATTACAGTAATTTTATGAGATATATTATGGACAAGTGTACTATTTGAAGAGATGTATTTGCATATGTAATTTGGTTGCTAAGCTGAACTGATGTAGTTGACATTGTTGAAAAGATCACATATATGCAGAACATTGATATAGCGAATAAATTCATAATTATGGAAATGAAAATGTGCTTATTGTAATTTAAACAATTTATTTCTGTTGCTTGGAAGGCTAAACTTGCGACACTACCCCGAAACACATTTGAATAAATTTAAACCTCGGTTTACCTCAATGTGAAGAGTAACTGATCTAATTGATAAGAATTATCTATTTTGATAGTTACTCTCTCCTTGTTGAATATTATACTCCTAGAAGGGGTGTAATATCAGGGACGTTTGCCCTAAATATTATTTACAGCATATCTAATTTTAAATATGCCCAATACGGTACGTGCATAACTCAAGAATAAAGAGCTGATTTTCATGAAAGCTTACGTTGCTTGCGATTTGGGTGAGTAAGCAATTGAAACACGTGTTTTATTGTAAGTGTAACACGTGTTTCAATTGGCTATTCACCCAAATCGCAAGCAACGTAAGCTTTCATGAAAATCAGGCCTCAGATATGAATAAAAATTGGCCGCTTAGCGATAACAAGCGTGTAAAACTGAGAACTCAATATCTTCTCCATATTGGATTAGACTGGAAGTCGAAGATAGAGGTTAATATTTGCTATATCGTCCATCTTTTGACACTAGCCGACCTCTTCAGTATCGTTAAGTAGAGCCCGATTGTTCTACATATTAAACTTGTTAATTATTGAAACATAGTACACCAACAACAAAGAAATATGACAAACTACATAGGAAACAAAGAAACATCACCTTTTGTTTACCAAACATTTGAAATGAAACCAAGATCAAATTTTTCAGGGTAACCTGCTTACAAGATTGCCACAAAAGATATTTGCTGACATCGTTTTGTTGTACTAAATTGCTCTGTCATCAGATTATGGAAGGTAATCAAAACAAAAATTGCTGAATGTTTAACAATATTGCAACACTGGCAAGTGCATGCATGTAACTTGACCTAGGAATTAAAGTAATAACATATATAATGCAGTAATAAGAAAAGTCTTTTTATTTTTCTTTATCAGAAACACAAAACAGTCCAATACATAATCATGGGTCTTGTTGAGTTAATATTACGACAAAGTGGTCAAGAATTATTTAATTGATTTAAATTATCGCATTCTTTTCCCCGCTTACTTTAATTCAAGAATATATTGTTACATCCACTTTTCTATTAAGCAATTATTAATTGAACATATGATGACATACAAAAGATAGATTAAAAAAAAAACTGACTCCTACGCGAATGAAAGTCGCTCATAGCGTTAAGAAAAGAAAGTGAGAAAGCTTTGAATTCGAGTCTATATACTGTGGTTTCTGATTTGCATTATCTTTATTTATGGAGACTACATGAAAAAACAAAAAAAAAGAAAAGTCTATAATATTCTATTCTGTTTTAAACACTAAAAGCTTGCTGCTGATTGTTAAAATGTAAATTTCTTTCTGTTTTTAAGGCAGTTTCTTTTTCTTTTCTTTTTTAATTCTTTCATCACAGTCATTCGATCTTATAATAAGAAGCACGACAACAAGAGATAATCATGTAAATAAATAAAGATTTTATCGGATTAACAACACGGCAGCTAAAAAGACGATTAGATTTTGTTTGCTCCGGTTTTTAAGTCTTCTAGAACGGCCTTGGGTGAATTGTTGTTACGGTTCTTCGCCAAAAATTCTGTTTCTAGAGTTGGGTGGGGAACATATATTTCTTCCTTCAGTTAGTTTCTTAGTAGGTGGTGAACATTCTGTACCCATGCATATTCAGCTTCCAAAACTGGGATTGCAGACTTGGTTCGCGAGGCACACCCCACCGTTTAAATTCACAGGTGTTGTTGCATAACCTTGGTGGCATGTAATTCGATAAATTATTGCATCTCGTGGAAAACATGGGGATTTCTTTTTGGGAAGGAGGTTTATATAAGAATGATGATCGCGTTCTGAAAGCGACGAGATTCCATGTGAAACAGGATCTGGTTTGAAGACATTACGGAAGGGGAGGGACTTTTCCTTCTTTTTTTTTTTAAAAAAAAATGACAAGTGTGTAGGTTGGTTGGCAAGGCTGACTAGGATAGGCTTTGTAAAAGATATTTACAAGATACTCTTGGATTTAACAATAATGAAGATAGTAAGAGTTTTACAAGGAATGACTATAAATGTGCAAGGTGGAGTAAGCGTAACTAATTTGTGTCGTTTGAACTTGAAGTAGTCTTCCTTCAGTAAATGAAAAATATTTCTCAATCTATTCGCTTTATTACTACCAGGCTAGTCAGTATAAGAAATATTCAAGGAAAAATAATTACTATGATTGAATTACAAAATTTAAAAATATCGGACTTCAATGTGGATTAGCCAACAAAATCCAAGGAGATACAAATTGGCGTATTTAACAGCATATGCATGTAAATACGCCAGCACCAACAGGCGTTCGGAGGAAATGTCAAAATTAGGCGTTACAACGTGAAACACCGTACTGTTTATTATTGTTTAGTTATTTGCAAAACAACGAGAACAGGTAAAAACTTATTTCTTATTGCAAGTCATGGATCTCGATACGGGAAACGGATCTACTTCTAGTGACCAGAAATTGAAGCCAGCACAAGCCATGATCACCTGGCAGGTGTAATTGATTAAAAAACAACCTGGCATCATGTTACGTACTATACCTTATTTAAAATATTCCAATCTTCTTCCTCTCTTCCTTAGCTAGATATTCATCAATTCTTTGCTTCCACACACCCAAGCATAGGCCAACCAAGAAGACGCAAGTAAATCCCAATTCACCAGGCAAGATTAATAAAAAAAACAGCGTCAAGTTAACCCAGCTTAATTGTATTAGGTCAGTCGATCCGTCTCCCGTATCTAAATCCATGATTGCCAGTTACACCTACACACTCTTCGTGAACACATATTTAACACTAGATACAAAAGCGCATGCCTAATCGTTGAACCCATAGGACATAATCAAAAAGATTTCTTTAACATGTGTTTGCAGTCATAAATAATCAGGTGTTCTGCACACCTCTATCTTCGTTCCTTCCTGAACTTTGCAAGAGTTATTTTAAGAACAGTGAGGACAGAAAAACATTTCTGCTTACATGATCTTTTATTTAATAGCTAATAAAGTATAATACGTAAATTGCACTTCCATGTGAAAGTTATCTGAAAAGGTCATTAAATTAGACATACACCAAAGTCTACTCGATGTACAGTCACTTACAAAAATAAATTGAGGTTGGAGTTTTAAGAAATAATAGTTCTTTCCTCGAGGAGAATTGTTTCACTGTACGCCTAATTGTTAGACAAAAAACATAACAGTAAAAATGTGCGCCAAACATGGCATGCCAGGATATTCCTCCATTTGGAGGAAGAAAAAATTGATTCGTTCAGCATCCTTTAGAGAACCACGAGATAGATAGGCCGAAATTGAATACATGTTAAGTTCTAAGAGATAGGAATTAATGCAAAGAAAAGGAAAGTAATAATAATATGGACATCATGCAGGAACCGTCATTATTCAATGTAACAAAACATGATTGGTTCAAACACACATACATACACACAGAGAGAGCGGGGGGAATAAAAGAATAGCCTTCTCAAAGGATTTACTTTTATAGTTAGGAACACAAACAGTTATCCCTACCCTCTCCATCTCTCTCTATCTCTTTCTCTAACGTTTTAGGTCTGGAACACACACTCACACATGCACAAAAGCGAGTGTGTGTGTGTGTGAGAGAGAGAGAGAAGCATTAAGTAAAAGAAAAAGGTACAGATGAGAGAAAAGAAAAGAAAGAAGCAAAGACATTATAAGGAAACTTCAAGAAAGACAGGAAAGAGACAGACCAATGAAAAATATGAGAACTACATTATCATTATGCTAATGAACATACACACTGTTTACTCGGATTCTCTCCATTGATGCCTCGTAAGTTGTCGAACCGGAGATTAATCTGTTTGCAGCTATTATTTTATGTGAAAAAGACACTACCTGGTCGTGAATCGATCCCAGATTTCACTGTTGCAAGACTGAAGTGTTATCTACTACTCCACAGGCTTCCTGCCTAAATGCTGCTTAACAAATTGTATAGTATTTCTTCCTATGAATAATAACATGGAAAGTGGATACTTTAGACCAATGACGTGTTCTTAATTGTCCTGGTAACTCCCATAGACTTTATTTTGCCCTTCCCAACCAACATTCGTAAATCGTCTTCTTCTCTATAGTGACTCAGGTGTTTGCTTCCACATTCTTAAGAATTCTCCGTTTAGTATGAGAAGTCACTCTTCGATTCTTCACAGTCGCTTTGTAAAAAACTTCGCTTGAAGAATGTTTGAACCTATGTTGACTAACTTAAGTACTAAAAAGCCAAACACGTTACCGCTACACCATCTTGGCAACGGAAAACACAAGCCTTTAATATTACTAAGTTCCGGGCTGATCATTGGAAACAATCGGATTCTTCCTGTTAGATTCTTACACCAAAGTGCACGCCGAAATTTATTTATTCGGCGACTTTTAGATAAAATAGTGCTCACTAAAATCCGAAATAAGAAAAAGTGCAGGAAAAATGAAAGAAACAATAGCAAGTTCAAGTTCAGAAGCTACGCTCATAATTATTATTATTATTACAGTGAAACGTCCGATAACGGATAATTTTAAATTCCCTGTAGAGTACCACTGAATATTATGGAAAGAAACTCTCTCAATAGTGTACTATATTAAAAGGAACAATGACAGCTTGATGTTTTCTTTTAAAGTAAAAACCTCGCTACAGCGGACGAGACCAAATATGGTGGTCGGCTGCTTAAAATATTTTTTAGATTTAATTTTTTATCAGGAAGACAAATGAAGGCTTTATTCCAACCCCCCTCCAATAATTACTGAACATCATCAGTAAAAATATTGTTACAAAGTGTCGAAATGAGCTCCGAAGGATGGCACTAGAGTTTCTGGTAAAGTGGTGGCCGAACCACTCGGTACAATAAACCCCACGACATTGGAACATGTTATTGGGCTTTTCTTAAAGGTCCCGTATTTGTTGTATTATAGTCTAATATCTGTAGTCTTGTGGACCAATATATTATGTAGTTATAACATCAGAAAACAAATATTTTGGTGGCAATACAAAGCAAATTTAAAGTGCACGTCAATTTATGTTTTAATTTTACACTTCCAGCAAAAGATTTTACACTTAAAGGGAGAAATAATATCAATATACTCCTATACTTGCGACGCCACGCACATATACTTTACACAGCGCCAATCTCGTGAATGATTCTTTGGAGATTAGGTTCATGTCCCATTTTCTCTTCCGTTTCCAGAATAAAGGATAATCCCTATACAAATAAAATTGAATTGAATTTTAAACTTAGTTTTAAGACATTTTAGGCAACTTTGACTCAGGCCTGATGGATGTTAATGGAGTGAATTGGTAGAATAAAGAAATTGGGAGGAAACGGGAAAACCCCGAGAAATCCCACGCACATGTTGTATCTCTTCAACAAAGCCCACATGGCATGAGCAGGGATCGATCCTACGTATACATAGAAGTCGGGAGCTATGAATAACTAAAAAGGAAATTCCTTTTGGCGCGCTCTCATATACGGCCACTTTATAAATTCTTGAATTAGCGCGCCCCATGATTTACTTTTTAGTCATGCATAAACAAAATTATTTTTTACTTTTTAGTACGAATTGTTTAAGAAGAGTAGGTATATGTCTTCAAAAAGTGTTTTTATTATTTTTTTGAGTTACTTCTGTGTTCGAATACTTTCTCTCAAGCTATAATGACCTGTGACTCAATCCTAAAGTATTCTCCAAACGTCAAATTCTTCATCACTGTAGGCTAGTATTTATGGTCCCTATTAACTAACTAGCTCACTAACTCTATGGGTTATAGAACTCGCAAGTTCATCGCCACAGCAACAAACGTTCGCTATTGGATTCTATCCTGGGAGACATCAAGCCAGTTTTCATCACGAACACTTACTTCTCGAAGATCTTTTTTCTAATATTGTCCTCCCAACAACATCTCGGTCTTCCCAATGGTCTCCTTGCATCCAGCCTTCCAACCAGGATATAATATCTTCGTTTTCCCACCATCCGAGCTACATGGCCTACCCACCTTAGTCCTCGTGATTTCATTATTTTTACTTCTGGTGAATCGTACAGTCCGTGGAGTTCTTTATTATGCACTCTCCTCCATTCTCCAGTCATTCTCCATTCCCGTTTAGGCTAATATAACTTTCTCAAACCCTTATTTTCAAATACACGTAATTTATGTTTATCTGCTAGGGAACCTAATCCAACTTTCGCAATAATAAAATATTACCGGCAGAATAACCGTTCTGTATATTTTTAATTTCAATTTCCTTGACATTAATCGCGATGTTAACAGTTTTTGGACTGAATAGAAACATGCGTTCCCCGATACTAAGTGACTTTTTATTTCTTCCGTTACCTAATTTTTGCTTGTTACGTATACTCCCAAGTATTTAAATTTGTTTACTTTCTCTAAGACCTCATCCCTAATTCTTATGTTTTTATTTTCTTCATTCCCTATGTTTCGGCTTTTTATCACGTATTTTGTTTTATCTATGTTTACCTGTAGACCTATCTCATCGCACGCTTCTACTAAGACATCAGTATTGCTTTGTAGTGTATCTATATCGTCCCCTATTAAATCTACATCATCCGCGTATACAAACAGTTGATTCAAGCCATTCAATGATAGTCCCTTTTTCTCACCATTAATTTTTTAAATCGCATATTCTAACGCAAAGTTAAACAACAGTAATGGTGACGAGGCGATGCCTTGTTTCAATCCGTTGCAAATTTTGAAACTATCTGACATATTATTACCTATCCGTACTCTGCTTGTGGGGTCGTTGAGACACATCTTCACAGTTGAACCAATTTTTTCGGAATTCCAAATCGTATCAGGATACTGTATAACTTTTCCCTTTTGATATAATCATATGCTTTCTTAAAATCAATGAATAGCTGATGAATCGTCCCATTGTATTCCCATTTCTTCTCCAAAATTTGTCTCAAGGCAAAAATCTGGTCCAACGTGGATCTATTTCTTCTAAATCCACATTGGTGATCTCCAATTATTTCATCTACGTTTACACTTAGGCGTGTTAGCAGAATACTATTTAATACCTTGTAACAGGTTGGAAGTAACGATATTCCGGGTTAATTATTACAGTTCGATTCATCGCCTCTTTTGTAAATCGGAACTAGTATTGAGGTTTTCCATTCCTTTGGAAGACCCTCCTTTCTCCATATACCGTTTATCAATTTATGTAGTTCCTTGATTAGTGCCGTTCCTCCCGCTTTAATTAATTTGGCTGGAATATTGTCTGTTTACGGTAATTTGAAATTTTTGAATTACTTTACCGACATTTCGATCTCGATCTCGCTAGGTTCGGG
>JAGDQP010032403.1:0-21341 GCA_022664845.1 Lepisma saccharinum | reverse complement strand
TCGGCTTGATTGAAACCTCTTAACAAAATTGTTTGACTATTATCAATTTGATTACGCAAATTGCATGGAATTGCACACAAATTTATGAGACTTTTACAAGCACCCGAATCTAACAAAAATGTAACATTTCGGTTCCATTCTTTTACGTATAAGGGTATGGTACCTTCATCTTGCTCAATACATATACAACCATTTTCTTTATATTGACTGGCATGAATAGGCTGCACATTCATGCTCTCTAAAAGTTTCCCATTTTCTTCCCGTTATCACGAGAATAAACTGTGCTACAAGTAGGAAAGGTACTTCCGCGCCTAAGGCTCTTTTGTCTAGTACCTTCTCGGCATTCGTCTCGGTGGGTTGACACATCATTATTACTACTACTACAACAATGGAGAGTTTTTCTCCCTTCAAGCCCCTTGGCTTGGATCACACTTTTACAAAAATGAAGATTATCTCTTCCTTCAAGCCCATTGGCTTGGATCACATTACAACAATGAAGATTATCTCTTCCTTCAAGCCCATTGGCTTGGATCACACTTTTACAACAATGAAGATTATCTCTTCCTTCAAGCCCGTCGGCTTGGATCACTTCATCGAACGCGTCCGTTCGGATCACCCTGGAGTCCTCTCTGGCTCCAAAACAATTTCGGGAACCCATATCCCGTTCATCTAAAGGCTTCCCACCCTTAGGATTACCATTAAAACAACAACGATGGTTCACCCAATTCACAAAAATTACACTGAGCACCGTTAATTTTGGTACACCCTGTACCATTTTCTCGATTCTCGAGGAAAGTTGAACAAAAATGAGCCCCTTTCGCTTTGTTCCCTGAAAAATTCTTATTTCTTCTAAAGGCTCTACATTCTAATTGAGTATGACCTGGCCTACGGCAAGAAAAACAAATAACACTTTTCCTTTGGGAAGGAGTTTGTTTTTGCATAGCAAAAGGATGTGAACTGTGAGAACTAATTTGTGTTTCCTCCTCCAAGGCTAATTCAATCAAAGAACCTAGGGTGGTTTCTTCGTCAGATTTTGAACGGATTACTAGCTGGATTCTGTCGTTACTAAGGCCTTGGATGAAGCTAGCCTTTGCTAATAGTTCTACCAGCGCTAGAGCACCGGGCACTTTAGTGTCATCTAAAACACGAGCAACTACCTCTCTTAGTTGGCTTTGCAATTTATCAATTCTGGATGCCCAGTTCGCAATGCTCTCTGTTTTAGATTGCCTAGCTTGGAATAATTGACAAGCATAAAAGTCCGTCGTACGTCTGACATCTTCCCAAGTGGAAGTAACATTTCTTACCAATAATCTACTTCGAGCTTCGGCAGTTATACGTGCTTTGACAAATTTCAATAAAATGCCGTGTTTTGCCGGATTCACGAGCTCAAAGGCCGAATCTACATTCGCAATAAACTCATCTAAACTTTCTCTTTTTCCCGAAAATGGTACAGTAATTAACTTAAGTGCTTCCGAAACACTACAATAGACATTAGTCTCTTCTTCGCTATCTGAAAGCGACATTGTAAATTACTTACTGGTGATGTTTGTAAATTTAAATGAACTTTAAACAGTAAAAAAAATATAATGTTATACTTAATTTTCAGTCCTTGTGTAACCAACAACGGCTATAGGTATCTCCTCGTACAATAATCGCAAGGATATGTTAATTATACGCCTTCGTGAAGGACGGACGATTCCTATATTTGCATACACGAGAATATTGGATTATTTTTTTACATTTAAGATTCTAAATAACCGCGGAAAAAACAATATTCTAACCTTCTCTGACAACGTAACAACTTAGCGAATTACAATGTATCGTTTAAAGACACAAATAAATTTTCATAGAAACAATATCAGAAAGTGAGATTACTTGCCGGATATGCTGCTGAAGAATGAAGTGCTGTCCTCGGCTGCCGTGGTCCTTGGTTCGTTGCTTGTAGAGATGTTGCTCAGGATCCTGTTGATTTCCAACGACCAAACCAACCAAGAAGTGGAGATGTTTAGCCGCAGGCTGGCCTTGACCTGCCGCTTTCTGGAACTTCTGTACCGGGTCTCTGCTGGCTGCCTCCTCCGCCGTTCCGCTGGACCGCCAGATGACTGCTGGGCAAGTACTGTTGCAGGAGCTGCCGCCGCTGTCGACTTCAACCTCTGCGTTTGTGTGGATGTTGGTGCTACGTTGTGGAACTGCTTCCCCCTACAGGTGTGCGTCTACACTAGCAGGTGAGTTTCGAAGAGCCGCTTCTCAACACAAGGGACTGGGTGGTGAGGATGGGTCTCTGATTCTGTTGACTATTTTCGAATACTTTTTGCTGTACTAAAATTTTGGATTCTAACTCTGGCTTAATTTGTGCTGCCACCTTCTTTCTCTGTGCAGGTAACTAATAACAGTCTAAGTTCAAAGTCTTATTACACCGCTGCGCACCAAATTTAGATAGTTGGCTGTTGTATGAAAGATAATTTGGTCACTTAACTATCTAAACAGTAACGTGGAATGACCTGCGTAGGAATCGAACTCATAAACACAAAAATGTTTAAGAAACAAATAACAATTTATTGGTATTTAAGCACAGAGTTAAGTTTGAGAAACTACAACAATTTAGTACAGCTGCTTCTATGCTTAGAAGCCTTGTTAACTGATATTCAATAAAGACAAGATATTTGTAAAGTCTAACAAGTTACTGACTTGTAGTATTTGTCTTGATTAACAAGATCAAGCAATTTCAAAGTTCTTTCAGGCAATTAAGTACAAAACAGAATGACTCGAAGATTATAACGTCAACAAGAATCAGAGACAAAAATAATATAGTTACCTTCTGTGAAAAAGGGGAGAGTGAATGCGACAATTCTCTCCCGTACAGACTCTTTTATGATTCCAGAATTTTACACTTTGAGCCCCCACCACGTGACTTACTTGCTTGTCACGTAGACCACTTCGCCTTAACATATACTAGTTACAAAACCTTTTAATATAACTTTTACTGCACGTGGAGGGCTAGCCTCTAACAGAGTACTCACACAAAACAATAGTTTTATTCATAAACATTACACATGTATTTAGTTTGGCACGAGGCTAATTCTCTTCTATACTTTTACTCAAGAAAAGACAAGAAAAGGACATGGTAGAGAACGTCTGAAGGTTATTGAATAGATTGAACAAACACCAAGACAGTTATCTAAAAGCAATTTACTCGTGCGACCTATAACCTAGTTCTCTTTGCTTGAATCTATCTTCCCAAAACCAAATATACGAAAAGCATTATTACACCAATGTTTCATCTATTTCCTAAATTCAACCATAATATCATATATTTAATAAAACACCCAAATTAATAATTATACACAATATTTACAAATGTCATCCACTCTCCAAATTGTTTTATTACCTGGGTAGGTGGTAGGGGTGATTAATCATAACAGGTGAAGACCTCATAATAATAATAATAAAAATAAAAATGAAAAATTTATACAGTAAACCCCCATTAATACGACACTTACATACCCTTGCTTTTGATCCCCTGAATTGTGAACGCTTATTACGAAGCATTTTCATTCCTTTGGTTTTAAGCTCCTTATCTGTGAACGCTCATTTTAGTACATGTGTATTTCTTGACTCCTTCAATTGTCAACGCATATTTTAGTGCACTTGTCTTTCTTTTCCTGTGAGCCCGTCAATTGTGAATGTTTGTTTTAACATATTTATATATGTTTCCACTTGATCTTCTCAACTGTGAATGTCCATTTTGGTCCATTTACGTCCCTTTCTTTTCATTCCCTCAATTGAATCGGCAGTTTGAAGAAGGAAACAAATCCAAAAAGCTATTTTGTGGGAAATTAACAAAAACTGTATAATATGTTTATTATTTATTGAAAGGAAACAATATTTTTACTGAATATTCAAAACGGTCTTCTGATACTTTCGTACTGCTCAGACAGTTTACAAGTATTGTATTTTTTCCTGTAGAATTAAAAAAAGTGGTGGATTTGTTTAATTCTTTAAACTTATGGAAAAACGTCTGCACATTTTTAAGTGTTGAGAGGTAAGAATGGAAAAATCTACCAGAAAATGAAGAAAAACGCAATAGAAACCTTCAAATGAATGTTATTTACAAGAAATGTATGCACAATGAACTCGAAAGTTACAAGTAGGGGGCCTAAGTAATAAATTCAATTTTGTTCCTTCTCCCTACTGACAAATATAACGCCCTACAAATATGCAAAACTGCTTTTATTCGGTAGCAGTGATAGCAATAGTTGCTATATGAAAATATCTGTTAACAATAGCAGTTAAAAATATCAGTGTATAAAAACGTACCTAAATGCGAGTTATTTATTCCCGTCTGTGAAAAAGAAGTTTAAAACAATATTTTAGACTAAACTATTTACCTGTATCCTGTTACATGTGCAGTAGAGATATGGACGAAGGTAGTTTATTTCCTACCAAAACTGTTATAAAGTATTCTATGTAATTATCGGGGCTTGGATTTACTGGTGGAGAAGAGACAGTACATCAAACACAATTAAATCAGAAAAGTAGAAAGCGGTGGGTACAGTGGGTAGGGGGAAGAGTAATTGTTTCATGCTGAATTAGTATAATAACTTGCGACTAGCGACATGAGCCATTCTCGCGGATGCGCATTACTCCTTAGCAGTAAATAGTACTTCCAAGCAACTGCATCCAGTTGGCAATTTAGCGTATTGATAGCATGTTGGAAAGCTAATGCAAGGAACACGGGATCGGAACCTGGTGTAGTTTTTTTTAAATGAAAATAACGTTTCTCTTTTTTTATGTATATAAACACATTGGGAAATTTAATAAGATTAGTGAACAAACGCATGTAGAGGTTAGGTAGGTCAGGTATGGTATTTTTTTTATTGCACACACGATTAACTCGTGTGCACTCTTCCTGTCGCTATCACAAGTGGCCTGTAGTAGTGTCTCAAATAAGGAACTCCTGTTACAGCGGGACCATTCTCGCACAGGCGCATTACTCCTTCACCGTAAATGAGACTGACAAACAGATAGATTCCAATTATCAATTTAGTGGATTGGTAGCATGTCGGAAAGCTAATAAGGAGAACCCAAGATCGAATCATTCTTTGTCTTTTTTAAAGAAAACAATTCTCGTTTCATATGTATATAAACGCATTAGGAAATTTAATAAAAATTAGTGACCAAGGGCACGTGGGAGTTAGGTAAAGTCAGGTATGATGTTTTATTTTATTGCACACGCGACTGAATCGTGTTTTCTCAGACATTTGAAAACAGGATTTCTTGCTTTGAGACACTAGTGGCCTTGTTCCCTTTTCTTCAAACTGACTAATATTTCCAAGGCCAAATAAATAATTCTATAACTGGCAATCGTTCTATTCTTCTACCTTATGATGAGCGGGTATAAATTGAGGTGCGTTTTTAGTAAAAACTAATTTCGATATTTTAGCGTTTGTTCACTTCTTCAAATTGCTGGTTCATTTTTTCTAAACCATGTCTGTGAATTTTATGGACTTTTTAATGTGCGTACTGTTTTCACTGCCTCAAAGATAGAGAAAAGTCTAGTCGCAAGACCAGAGCTTTCCTTAGAAACTACAAAATGAAAAGAGTTTCTCTTAAAAATAAAAAAAACTTTAGGTGAAGTAGAACCGAACCCGGGACCACTGAATCCCAAGTCCAATGCCTTACCAATTTTCTTTTTTTTTTACCATTTTATTAAATTTGAATTGGACTATACAGTCAGAATAAACGGAAAATATTACAAAAAACATTAAATGCAAATAAAGTTATAAAACAAACAATAACATTTCAAAATAACCTATTTAAAATATAAATTTAATATGAACCATTTTAAAAATAAAAACATTCAATGAACTGGTATCGAACCCGGGACCACTATATTACAACTCCAATGCTTTATCCATTACTCCACGTATCCAACTATCACCTATTGCTTTCTGAGAGCTCTTTATAGCAATTCCGTACACGGGTAACAGACGCTACTAATTACGTTGTTTTCACACGTCATGGTTGTCCTCTACACAGACAATTCTCTGCCATTTTGTTCCGTTCTTCCAGCAGTTCTGTTTGTTTAGAAAACAGGAAATAATGTGTTTTACTATTAACAAGCTTCGGAGAAGAATATCAGTTAAGCTATTTTTCATCGGTTGTAGCAGTCATAGCAATTTATCCCATGTAGCAGTGAAAAATAGCTGCTACGCTACTTTTGCCCATTTCTATTTCGCACCTATTTTTCAAGGCTTTACTAATGTTTTTTGCTTTCTTTGTGTATTGTATAGATATCAAATCCGGCATAAAGTAGATTTTCACATTTTTGGCGTTTATTGCCTTCTTCAAACATCCGATTCAATTGTGAATGCTAGTTTTCATGCCCTTGCTACTCTTTGCTTTTGATCCTTTCATTTGTGAACGTTGCTTTTGGTACACGTCCATTTCTTTGCTCTTGAGATTATCATTGATAAACGATTGTTTAGGGTACTTTGCTTAATACACTCAATTGTGAATGCTACACTAGAATATCTTTGCTTTCACGTACTTAATTGTAAACGCTACTTTTAGTGCTCGAATACACTATGTTCTTGCAGCTCAGTCAATTAAGACAATAAGCTACAATCGAGTTGACGAAAGTTCTATCGTCCGCTTCCGCCAAGTACTGGTATTTAACTTCTTTCCTACGTACGGTACGCTCCCGTTATTGGTATATTCCAATTTGTATGGAAAAGTATTAAAAATAAATTCTGGAATTATGTTGAAAAAGTGATTGAAACTGGGCAGGGGGAAGGTACAAAAAACGTCACCAAAAATTGACTCATCGAAAGCACATTGTTTTACAGTGCATCATTTATATTCATACAAGGGCTAAGCAATAATCTTCTCTTCTTCTTATCTAATATCTTCTTAATTTGTTTTATTGCTCACGGATGATATAGGCAACAAAGGCCAAAACCCGTTTACGAGGATAAAGTCCTTTGCCAACATCATACCCGAAAAGATTAATGGAAAATCCGTACTGGACTCGAAATAGTTTACAACGCCAAAAATAAAAGTAACACATGCTTGTACTGTGTATTTTAGTCACCTAACAAAGCTGCGATTTGCGCATATTTTTGCGCATGTCTATCCTACTCGGTGTTTAGCACGTGCTATAGTTACAATTTGTACTGTTTAGTTAGGAGAGTTTCGAATCGCTATAACTGAAGCGGCAAGTGCAAGAACAGTGCAAGTCCAAATAGCTTGTTTTAAGATAACTGCAAAACTGCCCTTAGTTTCAATATATCACTCACGCTGATGGCTTAATCGTCCAATACACTTTGAAACCTATTATGAGAATTCTACGAATATTCATCGTAAGTATGCTACTTACGATGGAATATTCATCGTAAGTAAGTATGCTACTTAAATTCATACCTACAGTGACAAGTAGGAACTGGACTTGTCAGAGAACATTGCAAATACAAGAATTAGATCTCCACGACAATACGATATTTACCAACAAGATGAAGCTCCACCACACTGCAGAATTAATGTTCATCAATGATTTGTTGTTTAATTTTCTGGTAAATACATTGAGTCCTGTGTAATCGATGCCCAATTCACCTGATATCACATCACTAGATTTATGTCTGTTTGATACCACCTTAAGCATCTTACGCAACGCACCATCGAAATATATGATAACATTTCTACAGATATTCTCGTACGGGTACGTAACGACTCGACCAAATGACCTCTGCTCTGTATTCAGCTGCAGAGGCAACACACATGTTAAAACAACAAATAGATGCATATCACATAGTCCTTTGGTGGTTGTTGTTTTAACTTTCTTTATTAACATTATTTGAAGCACTACTCATTAGGTTAATGCAATCCTTGGGATACTTCTAATCTTATTCGATATGTTACATTACCCCCTCCCTATTAAAAAAAACAATGTGTTTTGTTTCAAATTGATTTCAAGAAATAGAGGTACATCCTATACAATTCTACTTTGCTATGATGGCAAAACGAGAAAGAAATTTTGAAAATGAGTACACCAGGATGTAAGTGAAGTTTTGTACGATTTCTATCGATTTTTCACAACAAAAATGGTAAAAGTTGAGAGGTGTTGTTGAGACTTTGTGTGGGGGGTAAACATCCCCCACGAGGGGGGGGGGTCTGGAGGAATCACTGCTAAATAAAGCAGCATGTGCTGCTTCAGAGTTCAAAGTCGTGACATTATTATATCGAACTTCTACTACATTGACTTCTCAGTAATACTAACATTTTCGTGATATACAGTCAGTCAAGTCACTTCTGAAATCATATCAAAGCACAGAACTTCATATTTAGATTTAAATTATTAAAATAAACGGTTCTTTTTATCGGCTTTTCTTTCAAACTTCCCAGAAGACAAAGATCAGTAGCTTCAATTTTGGCGACGGAAGTTGTTCGTGCAGCCTGTTCCCAAATGTCTCCTTTATCTTCAGGGCCTTTGCCTTGTCTTCATTGGAAGTGATGCTCCGAAAGTGGTTCCGACGAACTTTCTGTGTGACACAGCTCCGAACAAGGAACATAAATAACAGATGCTTCGTGCCTTTGCCTTCTAATAGAAAGAAACAGGAGCAAAATGGATTCCTTCTTTCTGCGTTTTTTTACTTCCCCATTTTCCTGCTTTAACCAATAAAAGTTTCATGATACTCACAGAAGACAGCAAAAGCCATTTAAGCAGTGTTGCCAACCCAGTAATGTAAAATACACTAAAAGAATTCATATTTATTTTAGGAGGAAAAGAAAACCATATATACAGCTTGAAATACATCTTTAATAGTTGTTTTTTACACTTTAGAAACACTTCTTCTGCACTTTTTTTTACTTCCGATCATTTTATGAACATTTCTCAACGCTTTTTCACATAAGACCACTTTCTCACTTTCCAAAACACGTAATAATCTCTCTAAACTTGCTCTGCACATAACATAAAGAGACTAAATTTTAGCTGTGTACAAAATACATGTAAAATAAGGACATTATTTTTACATTTTTGGAGTCGTAATTGAAAATTTGAAGTGTGAAAAATAATATAAAGATTAGAAAAGTAATAACGATAGACTGAGAGGATTTTTGTGAACCGATAAACATACATTTAAAATAGAAAATTGTTTTAAATATTTGTAAATTTTAATGTTTCAAATGAACTTTGTGAAATAATAGTGGAAGAAAATACGAAGCCTTCGAAATACGAATACGGAGGAGACTGACAAAAATAAACCGAGTACAGAAATTGTCAATGATTAAAGTTCAAATATTTATGACGCAAAACCTTTAGAAGTATGCTTGCAATATGCCCTTAAAAAGATAATCTAATAATAGTCTAATATTAACAAGACATAACTTTTACTATACATTTCAGAAAATCTTTATTTTCTGAATAACCTTCTGGTGCTAAATGATCGTTTGCAATATATTGTCGACCAAAAAAGTTCAAGATAAAATGAGTTAATATTATCAACAAAACACTTTAAAATAATTTTGTAGCAAGTTTGGAGTGCAAAGCTCGTAGCCAATGTGTCATTTGTCAACTAGCAACTTTGATGCAAGGTTGTAGCAAGTTTGCAGTCTTTTAATGGCAAACTTACTGCAAATTTTGGAGACTTGCAATTAGAAACTTGCTGCAAGTTTACTGTGTTATCTGGATTGACGTGTGACTGCAAAACTCGCCTTCTCCATCATAATGAATTTCACAGGAAATTTAAAAAAAAAACTCTTATTTATGTATTTTTCTTGCTTACTACACAAAACTTTCGTTGTTTCCTTAGATGACTCTTTACAATATTGTTCTGTAATATATTAATAAATTTGAAATGGGTATTTATTGAGTGTTTTGAAATTTGAAAATAAGCCAATTTTGTTCCGGCAACATTGAGAAGACAAGTTTGGCTGCGGAAATGCTGTTATGAACGGATAATAGGAATTCAGAATCAGTATGAATCACCAAGTTTTAATAGTTTTAAAGTATTTACATATAAACAAGTGTTATCTTAATGAAAAAGGACAAAATTTTTCAGTATTTTTATGTAAGCCAGAAGCATTATTTCCCTTTCCTTATGAAAGTAGAAACATGGAAACGTTTAATCACTTGCGGCCAGAGAGCATGTCTATCTTGCACTTTAATAGTTATAATATCGGCAATAGTAACTGAGAACCTAACTAATTAACTTTATTGGCTTACGGAACTCACAAGTTCATCGCCGCAAAAACAAACGTTGGCCATTAGATTCTATCCTGAGCAAGATCAAGCCAGATTTCAACATAATCATCCACCTTTCGAAAATCCCTGCTAATATTGTAATCCCAACGTGTCGAGCTTCCCAGAGGACTCTTTACCTCTTGCTTCCTTTGTTTTTCATCCGAGCTACACGACTTGCCCACCTTAGTAGTCGTGATTTCATTATTTTCATAATGTCGAGTGTTATTTTTATACAGCCTGTTCTTTGCCATGCAGTCTCCTCCATTCTCCGTTCATGTCCTCTCGGTTCGGCCCGTAGATCTTTCTCAAAACCTTATTTTCAAACACATGCAATGTATGTTCATTTCCCAGGGTCGTACTCGAACTTTCGCAACCATAAAGTGTTTCCAGCAGAATAATGGTTCTTTATATTTTCAATTTTAGGTTTCTTGATACTTTAAGCTTTATTTTTTCATTTAGCTTTCAATTTTAGCTCTGATTTCTTGATAACCCTCAACCATTCTCCCAATATGACGTACAGCAGAGTAAGAAATGCAGGTAAGTCCTGAGCCATACCGCCCACATGACAATACCCATAAGTCCTACAGCCAACGAGCCCTGTGATTGGTCGGAGTGGATAAGGCAAGTTTTGTACCTGCAAGCTAAATTCAATCCTCATTTAGTTCAGTTTTAAATATACCTAATATCATTTTCGAAAAGAGCATGTCAAACACTATGGAATATCTCTTAATTTAATATATATAGAAAAAATAATGGATAAGGCGAATTTTACAAAGTCACGCTTTAATTGTTGATACGACTACAAAATTTTAAGTTGAAAAGGTGGATATTCAACGGTATAATCACGCGAAATTAAACGTTTTCCTATGTGTGTAATGTGTTACTGGGGATAGTGTTTGCTCTCCTTTCATAAGGCACATACCTACCTATATAAATTTACACTACCTTTTTTCAAGTTTCGAACTCTGGACTTACACCCTAAGTAATATTCGTAGTTGCTATGTTCTTTTACAGGAGCTCTGAAAGACATGAGCACGATGAAAAACAGGTATCGGATGTCCAGATATCATCCCTCTTATTCACTGTTTCTTTCAGACATACTCTCGAGGGGGCTTTGCCCCCCGGATGTTTTCAACCACTCTCCGAAATAATTGATCCTAACACTTATATTACTCATACATATACTGAAATACGTATATAATAGCACATTCTATAAACAATGTTTGTGTTATTTTTGGCTTAACTAAGAAAGTATGACATATTATTAAGTAAAATTATTGTTATTTTATACTGTAATACATTGGAGTCGATATACATAATTTATAATTTTCGTGAGCCCCCACGAGTCTGTAATGTGCATTTTATGGGAAGCATGAAAATGGTGAATGGTTTACTCTATTTATGATTAGTCTCCGTTTTGAAACAGTCATTCAGGTACTTACAGTAGTATTTGAATATCTGGTGAAAGAATACTACTAACTTGACCTCTAATTAGCTGGATCTTTGATTCAGGATTGGTTCTTGGAAACGAGACATGAAAGTAGGAGGGGTTTCGTTACTGGACGAACTCAGCCTTTAGTTTGGGAAAAATTGTTGAAGAGGTAAAGACTATGTCACTCTTGTTCTTAAAATAGTGCGTTATTACGGAATAAGTTCTTGGATAATGGACTAAAATACTGAAGTTGAGAATAATGTAATCATTATTCTGAGTACAAAACGAATATCGAAGTGAAGTTCCGGTGATATTAAACTTATGTAAGATTGAGACTCCACTGGTGTAAAATTGTGAGAATTAGCGAATTTAGGAGAACTTCATTTATTTTTAATTTAGACTTGTTTCACATCTACATTTCCACATCCTTTTTCGCTAATGACGACAGCAAAAAAAGACATCTTTGCAATTAGTATTACTTCAAATATTGGGAACTTGCTTAATTTTCTTTTGCTTTACTTCCTTTGTGATTTCTGCTGTAAGTAGCTTTCGGGACTGTTATAAAAGGGAACTATATTGGGATTGCTGAGTTTCATTGTTTTTGGAACATTATTTCGTTTTCAGTAAAGCGACAATACTTAGCTACGTCTTCAAGGTATCTTACCTAAGTGGTCTACAAACTGTAACCGTCGATATGAGAGGTAATGTGTAACATTGGCTAGCATCCTTTTCACATTTGTTTCGGGACACATACGTCATCTAGCGAAAGAAACATGTGCTAAACGTCTTCCTCACACCAGTATCTACATTTCAGACTCATCTCACGTTTTATCATTACTATTGTGCTCGTGAGGTATCCTCTGCCTCGTTATTTATTGAATATACTTAATAATATAAAGGAGATGAAGCATGTCTTGTTTGTCCATGGAAGATAAGTTCTATTGCGTTTATTTCACGTAAACACATAAATTAACGCTTTCTCGCTTCGGAAAACACCAACGTGGGCAGTGGACACATGTTTTAATGATGTTTCACGTTCTTGAGTGAAAGTTCTGCATGTAGCAATGCACATTGGCCCTCCCTCGTTGGTTTAACTTTCTGGCATCAAATGTATCTGAAAAAGATTAAAAGAAAACTAAGATTACAAGTTACATCATTCCACCAAATAAAGAGATTCTGAACTTGGTGGCAATAAGAAAATATAACCTAAAATGCAAAACAGTAAATATAGACTACATATTTATGTTAATTAAACAATGATAATACACTGTCTATCTATCTAGATAAATCTACTCTGAATCGTATCGAATAAAAAAAATATTTTGATCCAGAGTAACTAACAAAGTAGATTTCGGACTGAATTTAACACAATCGACCACATACAAGTTTAGAATAATGAACTACCAGTGAGTCTAGGATTCACAGATTTGAAAAAACTCTTCGATTCGGTCCTCTTGGTAGTAGTATTTAGATCATTTGAACATCAAGGCATCGAAGGTACATACATTAAGTTTGTAAAAATACATATTCGACGGTTACATCTGTCATCAAGAGAGTTACAATTCAAAAGTTGAGAAAGTCAAAAGGTAAGGAGACTTAATCTCTCCAATAACATTTTCTGCGGTTCTGGAGGGTGTTCAAAAATTTAAGCTGGGTTGAAGTAGGAGTAGAAGCTAATGGTAAATCACTGAGGCCATAATCCTCTTTCCTTCAAGTGCAAAAGGATTATAAACCAGAATAGGATAATTGAATGAGAATTTGAGAACAGGGCTTAAAATGAATTCAAGTAAAAAAAAAAAGCATTGTTCAATCAACATGCTAAAATGAAAGAAATACATATCACGGAGAAAAAAATTGAAAGAGTTGATGAGCAAACAACCGAGAAAACATTTCTTTGGACATGTACTTTAATAGACAGCTCGTAATTAAAAATGCATCACCAAGAAGGAGAGAAGATAACAGCCCCAAGTTTGGCAGATAGATAATGTAAAGTACAAGCAGCAAATGATTAAACTCTGTATGACACGTGACAACGTGGTAACAGGGGAACAGAACTGCCAACGGTCAGTAGCCTGTGGACTCACCATACGCGTTCAGAACGGCTAGAACACGGCGAGGCATACAGAGGATGAGCCTTTAGATGTCCTCTTGGGGCATGGAAAGCCATGTGTCTTTGACAGGATTCCACACCCCATCAACTGTTGCTGGAGGAGCTCGCTGGCATGAGAGGTGTTGTGCAAACTAGCGCTAGACGTCGGCAGGAGCTGCACTAAAAGGACCACAACTACATCCAACACATTGTCGATGTACCGTTGGCTGGTCACATGTCCGCCAATAAGTAAGAGAAAAAAACGGGCACTGAGTCCAATGGCACCCTCTACCGGACCGATGTAGTGATGCAAAACGCAGGCGTCACCCAGCATAGTACCACGATACCGCCAGATACCGATGTGGCCATCATCAGACATGAGCGGGATTCGTCTGAAAAGAGGATGGCATGCCATTCGGCTTTCCATGCGCGACGTTCGCGACACTATTGTAGTCGCTCATACCTATGCTGTGCAGCCAGCGGAAGTCGCAGCAACGGACGCCGTGCAAATATACCCCGTTCTGCCAGAAGACGAGAACTGTTCGTAGGGACCCTAGCATTGTGCAAAATCCGCCAGTCGCGGCCTGTGGTATGGTGTGGTTGTTGGGGTCCGGCACGTCGTTGCGTGAATATATTAATTCTTATATAGAGAAACAAACTATTTTTATTTTTTATTTATTTATTTTTAGTTACACATGTAATAAATCAGAAAGGTAGAACTAATGCAAGAGATTTGTCAACTGGCGATTATTCGCAGGTGAACATCTGATGACAGTATCCGGATTATTTATTTCAGCGAGACAGTCTTATTACCTCCTCCAGCTGGAAAGAAAGCAATTCAGGAAAGTACTGTCGACAGTCTATGAGAGGATGAACATGAAAGAGGACGGAGCCTATAAGTCGCAATGTCTGTTGCATTACTTTTACAGATAGTCTGATTGACACTGATCTCGTAGCCTCAAAGCAATGAGTACGTGTCGTTCTAATGGGGGAAAAGGTGACCTAAGCAATGTTAGATGAATTTGGTTAACGTTCCTTTCGGAGGTAAGTAAAACTCATAACACCATGTTCACTAACTTCTCACAAGTAAACCTAGGGAACTGTAGATACACCAATTTCCTTAAAACTCCTGAAAAGTATAGTGCAAGTCATTCCATGTAAAAACTATCAAAAGGGGCTGCCATTACTTCTTTAATTTTGATGAAACTTGGCAGTGTGATTGGGATTAATAACAAACTGAGATTCCCCAAAGATTAAAATTTTAAATTGCATAGTTTTGGTTGTACAGGGGGCAAAATTTAGGGGTTAGCCACCATCTCGGATGATTTGCTACTCTGCCTCAAGACCGAAAATAATCAATATCTCCGTAAATATTAGAGGTACAAGGTTGAACCAGGTGTCAAATTAAAGCTGTTCTAAATATGTACTTAGCCTCATTTGCACACAATTGTGTAAAAAATGCAAAATCGTGCAAAATTTATGCAATTTTTTTTTATAATGTTTACCCCCAATTCCTAATTTGGGCTAGTAGGCAGCGAAATGAGCTTTGGTATATTACTTTATAAGATTGTTGCCTATAATAAGAAAAATAAAAATGTTATGTATTTGCTTAAATGGTACTGCAAACACTAGTCAAAAATTCAACTGTAATTTGGGTCAATCCATCTGAAATCATCCACCTTGTTTGCTTGAACCCTTTCAACAAATTTTATTTTTTATATTTATATCCCTTGTGTAAGAATGGTACAAGACGTGTATTATTTTATTTTTATCCCAACTAATGAATTAATGGCGGAAACTTTTGTATTGCAGCGCATATCACTATTTTATTTGCTTCCTTAGTGTGTATCCTTTAATTTTCATAAAGTAGTAATTTTTGGATTTTCAAAAATGCATATAAAATTAAGGAAGGAAATATTAGTCTTCATATGGTACACTTTTCGCATGTAATAGTGTAAAAAATCAATTTTTACGTTCAATTCCATCCGCACGGAAAAGCACCCTGAAAACTGGAATTGTTTCTATTTCGACAATCATACTGAAATACCATTTTTACCAGTTCGAGTACATTTTAGGCTTTTCATACACAGGACTAAAATTATCAAGTCGATTTTAAGGCAAAACATGTTTTTCTGTTTGAATGTTCTATGATCAAAGAGGCAGGAGATATTACATTTTTTGTAAACGTCTGCAAATACAAATAGTGGCATGCGTTGCAAAACAAAAGTTGCCGCCATTAATTCATTAGTTGGGATAAAAATAAAATAATACACGTCTTGTACCATTCTTACACAAGGGATATAAATATAAAAAATAAAATTTGTTGAAAGGGTTCAAGCAAACAAGATGGATGATTTCAGATGGATTGACCCAAATTACAATTGCATTTTTGGCTAGTGTTTACACTACCTTTTAAGCAAATACACAACATTTGTATTTTTTCTTATTATAGGCAACAATGTTGTAAAGTAATATACCAAAGCTCATTTCGCTGCCTACTAGCCCAAATTAGGAATCGGGGATAAAATTTATAAAAAAATTGCATAAATTTTGCACGGATTTGCATTTTTTACACAATGGTGTGCAAATGAGGCTAATTACATATTTAGAAAGGTCATAACAACAGCTTTAATTTGACACCTGGTTCAACCTTGTACCTCTAATATTTACGGAGATATTGATTATTTTCGGTCTCGAGGCAGGGTAGCAAATCATCCGAGATGGCGGCTAACCCCTAAATTTTGAACCCCTGTAAAACCGAAACTATGCAATTTAAAATTTTAATTTTTGGGAAATCTCAGATTCTTATTAATCCCAATCATACTGTCAAATTTCATCAAAATAAAAAAGAAGTAGCAACCCATTTTTTTCATTTTTTGGTCGTTTTGACATGGAATGACCCGCAGTGAAAATATTTGGAGCTAGTTTACCGTTTTGGCCCATAAAACGATTTACAATCTTCACACCTGAAAACCACGAAAAATGACAAAGTTCATGACTATATTAAAATTGTCATAACTTTGCCAATTTTCATCCGATTTGAACGAATTTTATTTTGAATCGAAGGAGAAATAATCCTCTATAAGACTGACAACACATTAATTTGTCATTACAGTTTATAATGAAACCCACTTCCCCACCGATTCGGTTAGGGTGAAATAGCTTTTCCAAGCAATTCCCTAATTTCCATGGTAAAAAGCTATCCCCTGTGCGATATGCAAGCGCCGTAAACAGCGCATGGGGGATGTGGAGGTAGCGCTCCACATTTACTTGACCTAAGGTACTAAGTGACGTGGGGTGGTCGGTCCCACGCTAGACTGCCTTTACCTTCCCAGGATGCCCAGGGTACCAAGGACACTCCGGTACTCAATTTGATAGGAGGCTGAGTGTACCTCAGAGCGCCAGGCATGGGAGCACTGCGAGAAAAGTCTGCAGTGTCCTGGCCGGGATTTGAACCTAAATTATAATATGGGAATGTCAATTAAAGTGAAGTATTTGTATATGTACAATAAGGATGATGTATAATGTTAATTTAATGTGTCTTATTAGTAAAATTTTGGGAATATTGTAAACAAATTTTGGTTTGTTTATACATGACTTATGTTTGAAATACGAATTTATATGTAACTCTCTTAATAAAAATAGATTACAGAATACGTATCCAGGCAGAGGCGCCCACGCCATGTGGGTGGGTGGGTCTGTAGAGAGGGGGGTCAGGTTGCAGGAGGAGAAGATAAGAGAAGAGGAAAGAAAATATATATGTACTCTACCAAATGGGAAGTGTACTGACTTCATTTATAAGCAAAGGATGTCCTTTCAACTTCCTTGACTCGCCGTGCACTCCTGAAGCATATAGAGAATTGGTATTGAAGGATTCGAAATGCATTGGTCGAAGATTGTAGGATACCAGAATTACGGAACATTCAAGACTTGATAATTGAGAGTAACTGGTTCTGTAATTTTGCAGCATTTAATGCAATGTTACACAGTGGTTTCAAAAATGAAGGCGCAAAGTATATTCAGGAGGAAAATGTTATCTGGGCAACATGTTTCTTTCACATCGCAGTCACTGCAGAATCCAGCAACAAAGCTACGATTCTACTCAGAGTAGTCAAAGTGAACCTATCAAAGAACATGGGAAGAAATGGTAGAACATGGTTCTTAAAGGGATAAGCTGAAAAAGGAAGCATTAAATATACCTGTGTGTCATATTAAGAAAATTAGTTTAAACACTGAAATTTTTAAACATTTGGAAACAGGGATCTATTTTTAATGAGCCAATTTCTCATGTTGGCCCTAAAACTTGTCTGAAGTAAGGGAAACGTGAAAATCTGTCAGAAAATAACATTAACACATAGATAATTACTCTTTTGAGCCCAATTTATGCTTTTACAAATCGCAAAATAACGCGAGCATCACCAATTTGAATAATTCAATTAATTTAGGCATATAACGCGAAATTTCCCATTAAGTTAAAAAGTTTTTCGTCGGACTAAACAACTCATGTACTTTTATGCACGAGCACTATGAGCACTTTTATGCATGTGTTTTTCGTCACACAATTTACAATGGCAAAAATATTCATTTCATAAATCGACGTAAACAAATGAGTCAAGTTGCAACTCTTGCAAACGTGTGATTTTTCTGCCGTCAGTTTTGTTGATATCAATTCTGCCAACAACTCTTTGTGCAGGTTGAAAGGTGGTTTTTGTTCATGTAAGGTTGAAATGATCTTCTTCCTCATTTTGTAGACAAAGATGAAGAAACTTTTTCTTCTATTTATCAGTAGCATCCGATTCCTGTGCAGTAAAATTCAAGCTTAATAAAATTTGGTTCAAGACTAAAGATCTCCGATTTTCTTAGGAAAAATGTTTGCAATCTTAGGTTAATCTAAAATATAAGAAGAAAGATTAGTTTTAGATAAGAGAAGGCAAACAAATCCATATTTTTATTCCTGCATTTAAAAATCTGGAATCTCCAATTTTTTACCATGTATTCCAAACTATTCCAGTTTTTAAAATCAGGAAATATTCACATCTGAAACTCAAATATAAAAAAAAAAAAATCGAATTTCGCCGTCCCTAGTTTAAATAATTGTGGGTAGATAGGAAAAACATCTTAGATATTTAAGTGTCTTACTAATTAATGCCTACTTTAGGGATTCCTTGTCCATTACACATTTCAATCAATTGTCTACTCTTAAAAGTTTTGTTTTTGTACCCTTCTGATAATGAATCCCAAATTATTGTCTTTTTTCCTAATCTCATCTATAAAGCTTCCAATATCAAAATATTTGACATTTTTGGCAAAATGAGAGAAAGACAAATATTTCTGTTCGACAGAATCCTCCACGAAACTGCACAAAAGATCAACAAAGTGGAAGGCAGAAAAGTCTTACGTTTTGAAATATAATGTTGACCAACTTTATTGTCGATGACATTATGTAGGACACGACGGCATGGCTTTCAGAATGTCACTGGCCGAAAGTTGGGCGATAATGCATAAAATGATTGATTCGTTTAGGATCATTTACGGATTGACTGTTGTGGCCATTTTAAATCGCGCGACGGAAATAACATTTTCGTGAAAGTGGTCTTAGGCTTGCATTTGTTATATTTCTTGGGAAAAAAAAGTTTAAATTAGCCTGAAATTTTTGGTATATGCTTAAAAAAATTATTGTTAACATGCAAAATTTGCGTTATTTAATAATTTGAAAGACCATAAATTCTTCCCAAAAGACCGTTAATTCTGTTTTCTTTAATTATAATTATCTTTCTGATGTTATCTGGACTACGATTTTTTTCTGTCTCTACCATCACTTTGTAGACATTATAAGGTATTGCCTGGTAAATTTTTATTCACTCTTGTGACTCTGAGTTCTTAGGGAAACTAGTACAGTAACTTAACCAAAAACTGAGAAGTAGCGGTTATTATTATTCTTATATGTTTTTTTTACTGAATCGAATAGATACGTTCGAAAGAACGTTTTATATGGAGGTTGTGTTTGTCGTGTCTTTCAACTCTTAAATCACTGGACGGATTTCATTCCAATTCTATATGTTTGTGATCGACACAAGAAAGTTACCCGAAAAATTTGAGAGTAAATTATCTTGGACTCTTTATATCCGTATTTTACTGAAGGCTTGAAATAATTTATTCCAATCATCTCTTACACCACTGACTGGACAGATGTCATATTGTATCTACAGAAAATCTTATCGTAAAATTTTGAGTGTGAAACATCTAGGAAAAAAATTGCCTTTTCTTATTGAAGGCTCACATTCATCTCCCTCATCCTCCCGTTAATTCACGCACTGGATATACTATATTGTAAGATCTGTTTTAATTGTCATGTTTCAATATTCTAATCCAGTAGCCTACATAGCAGAAAGATAGAACAAGGTAGTATATGTATAAATTACTCATTTAATCAAGTATAAGTTTTCTTCAGTGAAATCGTTTTGTTTGCTCGTTAGATTTGTAATGGGTTACTCAAACACAAGTATAACTGTTTGCTACTTGACAATAGCCAAGAGTTGATCTTGATTCACGATAGATGGCAGCGAAACAGTTGAAATTTTTGGGTAAGTGAACTTTGTAGTTGGGTTTAATTTTGAACAGTTTGAAATTTATTGTATTCATTCGAATTGATTATTTACAACTAGCTGATTGTTTGTTTCGACTGGCTTTTATTCATGGAATACAGGAACTATGAGTATTATTAGTCACGAGACTTCGAACACTCATATCGAAGCAACTCTTGCACGGAAAATTCGTGATGCTTCCTTGCCAATGCTTCCAGCTATAAAGGAAATGAAAACAATGGAAGTTGCTAGGAATAGGCTTATTGTGAAACAGTTTATCGATATAAAATTGTCTTTAGGCAGACACTGTTTAGCGTTTCGAGGGATATCGAAAGATATTGACAAGTAGACTACGGGGAAATTTCAAAGATCTTGTTGTGCTACTAGCGGAGCATTCTTACACGATAGCAACGTACCTAACCGCTTTAACTGTTACCAGGAAAATGAAGTCACCTGTCCTTTTGTCATGGCGATGACAATACCAGTTGATAGATATCATTTGTACTTACTTTAGAACTCGTACATTTTGCCGAGAAATAAGAAATGTAAAGATGTTCAGCGCGTCTGTCGATAACTCGTTTGACAAGTCAAGGAAGGAGCGCATGTTTTGTTTTAGTAAGATACGTTAATGAAGAAACGGGTGATATTAATGAACGACTCTTGGCTTTAAAAGAATCACCAACAACAACTGGTAAAGATTTATCTAAATTATTTATTTACGTCTTGTTTTACATGGCGAAGTTAAGACCCTTACGGCCTTTTCTACCACTCAACCATGAATACAGAGAGAGTAATTAACAGTTTCGGTAAACACTACTATATGATGGAAGAGATTTATAATATAACGAAATTTATAAATGTAAACAAAATAAAGCAAAAACTAAAAGAGAGGAACCAAAACAAAAACTTATCTACACTACAGATTTTAGATAATATAAAGTTCACTAACCACACACACACACACATATATATATATATATATATATATATATATAT
>JAGDQP010032402.1:0-15771 GCA_022664845.1 Lepisma saccharinum | reverse complement strand
GAACATTCTTTGTTTGGAAAGAAGACATGGTTCTGCATAGAAAAAAATACTCTCCTTGTGTCATTAGAATACTGCAACACTTGGTAACAAACCCCTTGAGTCCAACGTCAAAGCACAAAGCACCTACAAGATAAAACCCTGAGATCAAAGTGCAACTTCAACTCCTGGTGAAGTTGTTTGGAACAAATGGAAAGAGAAGCTGAGATACATGCTCACATGTATTCTCGTAAATTGATTAGGTAATCCTGATTGCGTTAGCATTCCTTTCAAATCCTGTAAAGGGCTCTGGTAAACAGAGGACGAGGTAAGCTGACGGATTCAGGAAACCTTGTTAGGACAAGTATTTAGTAATTGACATCACTGTACTTCACTCCAATCTCCTAAAGGGAAAATGGCGATACAAAACGATAATTAGAATTGAAAACAACAACACAAACGCGTCTCCGATAGTTTAGGATTCACGTGAAAGGCAAGTGCATCAGTTTCCAGAGATCGGAGACAACCTCTGTAACATCATTTTAAAATTTTTTATTACTTTTAAGTTTCAAAAACCGTTATTTAATTGAAAATACCTCACGGGCATATCATAAATTGTATAAGGCTTTCAAAGAGTTGAATGCGTTAAAAGCTGAAAACACTTTGTAAGTGTCGGTAACATGTATAAATAAAATGTTATATTCCCTTTTGTTCGTTATTCTCTATCAGAGATAACTGAAATATTTGACTGGTTAATTATACATTTAAAAAAAAACGAAAGCAAAATCAAAAACTGAATGGAAAACCCCCACTTAATAGACAATTTTTAAATGTAAATGACGTTAGTTTATATATATATATGTGTATATACAGAAGGTGGGGTAACTAAAAAGCACGGAACAGCTCAAACCTGCATGTTGTTTGTATATGCGACGGAGAGGGGTGAAAAAGCTGTTGCCTCCAAGCTTTTTATCAACCTAACATTACTAGCCAATGACACAAAATTAATTATTTAACTGATAAAAGCGGATAATATTTCACCATTTCATAAATTTCTGATTAATGTTTTGAGCTTTTGCTATTTGAACGACATGAAAAGAGAAATTTATTTATAAAAACGTTCTTTATTAAAATTGTGCTTTTATGAGTCATGTGCACTTTTTGTTTCACTTTTGCATTACACAAATTTTCATCGTTGTATTTATTGCTTGGGGACAGGATCTTCAAACAGGGATAGTCGCCCTAAAAGGGGTTCTGACACTAATTGGGAGAGGACTTCTTAATTCCTCTTACTAACGCTTTAAAGGAACTAAGTTGCATATACGCCTAATGCCCCACTTATATATGGTGTAGTAAAAAGTAATCCATTATTTTTGCATGACATTGAAGGCTTGACTTACCATAGTTAGAATGATCCGATTTAGGTCACATATGCGCCGTTTTGTTCGATAACGTGTTGCCATTTGGAAGGTAATATCATGATGCCTCTCTCATAGAAGCCCTTGTCCCTATTGGCAAAAAATTGAGACAGTCGATTTTCACAAGCCTCTCTTGAAGCGAATTTTTCACCAGCAAACGTGTTCGCCATGAACAGGAACAGATGGTAATCACTCGGTGCCAGGTCCGGACTATAAGGTGGATGCATAAGAACCTCCCAACCAAGATCCCGGAGCTTCTGGCGAGTCACTATCGATGTGTGTGGCCTGCTGGAACACAATGCCTCTCCTATTGGCCAAAGCTGGGCGATTGCTGCCTTCAGACGGTCCAATTGTTGACAGTATATTTCCGAGTTAAGGGTTTGGCCGTAGGGGAGCAGCTCATAGTAGATAATTCCCTGCCAATCCCACCAAACACACAGCAAAACCTTCCTGGCCGTCAATCCTGGCTTGGGCACCGTTTGCGCCGGCGCACCGCGCTTCGACCACGACCGTTTTCGCGTGACGTTGTCGTAAGTGATCCACTTTTCATCACCAGTCACCAACCGCTTCAGAAATGGGTCGCTTTTGTTGCGATTCAGCAGCGATTCGCAGATGGAAATTCGGTCCATGAGGTTTTTTTGCGTTAACTCGTGTGGCACCCATACATCAAGCTTCTTTGTGTATCCAGCCTTATGCAAATGGTTCCACACGGTTTTTTGTGCAATGTTTAGCTTTTGGGCAATCGAAACAGTGCTTACATGACGGTCGGACGCGACAATGTCCATGATTTTATCGACATTTTCGACACTTGGCCTTCCAGTGCGTGGTACATCTTTGACGTCAAAATTACCGGCACGGAATCGACGAAACCAAAATTGCCCAAAATTGTCCATTTTGACGCGCGCTCACACAACACTGAGTCAACTCATCACAACTATCTGAACAGTGTTTGTAGTACGCAATCTCATCGTTTGAACGCCATCTCGTTGAACCCGATCGGACTTATACAACGCGAGATACAGATCACTGAAGCCATCTATTGGCAAAATAATGGATTACTTTTTACTACACCATATATATTCTCGGACTAAATTGGGTATATGCCTAATGCCCCGCTTATATGTTCTCAGACCAAGCTGGTTATACGCCTAATGCCCCACTTATATGTTCTCGGATCAAGTTGGGTATACGCCTAATGCCCCACTTATATGTTCTCGGACCAAGTTGGGTATACGCCTGATGCCCCACTTATATGTTCTCGGACCAAGTTGGGTATACGCCTAATATCCCACTTATATGTTCTCGGACCAAGTTGGGTATACGCCTAATGTCCCACTTATATGTTCTCGGACCAAGTTGGGTATTAGCCTAATGTCCCACTTATATATTCTCGGACCAAGTTGGGTATTCGCCTAATGCCCCACTTATATGTTATCGTCGTGAAGCTCGTCAGTAGCACTCAAAAAATTGTTTACCGAACAAACATGGATTGACCACTCACTAATTCGTATTTGTAGGTAGCCTGGTGAGTCAAATGTCTGTACCCACCGTTTTATCATATGTACGAGGCACAACTAAAGAAAAAAACAACAACGGAGGATAACCGAATGAAGTCGGTAGTTGCAGCGGTTAGTTCTGCGAAATGTCTGCCCGGCTTTGGACAGTAGATTTGCAGGAAAACAAAACTAGAATTGGAACTATGGTGCGGTCCTCTCAACTATTAACGGTCCTCACATTCCTGGTGAAGACAATGCAGAGGAACTGGAGAAAGAACTTGCAATAATTAAATGGGACAACATATGGTTGTCTCAAGTGTGAAGGATGAATGGAGGACAGTTGATCTACAGTAAAAAAAACTTACTCTATTTCAAAGGAACAGAAAATACGAACATGTAATATGTAGGGGAAAATGGAGGAGGCTTCCACGTAACAGTGGATAGAAAATGATTGAATATGAGAATAGTTTATACAGTATTTTGTATAAACCAATTAATATGGATCTCCTTATAACAGCACATAGAAGTTAAAACGACTAACGCTGTTGTTTCGTATTCCAATAGTCGAACAATTCTTTTGAATACGATAGTTTTATGTTAACTGCAAAATTCTTTCTTTTCTTTGTGCAGTAGGTGTTTGCTGTTTACGCACACGACAAAATAGTACAGTGTCAATATAATAATAGAACACTGAAAAATTAACGAGAATACTGTGGTTGTTTCCTCCCATCAGGTTTTAAGCATATACGCTCCAGAATTAACTTGAAGTTGATGATGCGGCACAGGTGTTGTTTTGAAATCGAATACACTGGCAGATAGTTAAATTGACGCAACCATTTTATCCTGTGTATAGTGAAAGCTCAACTCAAAATTAAGATACGAGCATTATCTACCTAATTTAAAATTCTTCGCTCAAATTTTTATTATCAGCTCCAGTGCGAAAGATATGCAAGTAACTGTTGAAACACATAGTTTAGTGCTGTATACAGCGGCAATTTTGTTTTAAATGTGCGTGTCAACAATAATTTTCTTAAGAAATTGCTGTCAAAATGATGAACGACATACTTCCGCTATTGAGATCATTACGATATATTTTATCTGTCATTAGATCATAAAATTATGCATCACCCTTACGTTTAACAATTCATGCAGACAAATTAATTTTTCTCTAACTTCCTTGTATTTACTTATTAAACTTCTTTCTAAAAAGTTAGAGAAAAAAAAGCTCCAGATATGTAATCTATAAAGGACTAAACTGAAGGTACTATTGCACTGTATGGTATTAATATAACATACAGAAGGCTTTTTATAATGAATGTAGAATAATGTACGTAATCGATTTGATAAGACATGCGTGACTCCTTTATACGCAGAAATTGTGCTCTTAAACATAGTTTACAAAGATTGGTTTCCCCTTTTATAATACGAACACGAGATTTCATTTAGCACGTGAAACTCTGACAACGACCTAACGCTTAGGCAAAGCCGTATTTTCAAGAACAAAATATGTTTATGGGCTACTTCAGTTATGGCTAAGTTTATTCTTTTAGCCTAAACTGAGACAACCATTTTCCTTTCTTAATTATCTTCAGTTATCGGAAGAAATTTGATTCTGTATCCATTGTATTTTGATCTCATATTTCAAAGCTTTGTATTGTATCCGACATTAACTTTTCTCCATATACCATGAAGTATATTTACTGAGTAATGTAGTGTTTTGTGTCCATGCTACGATACAATTACTTAGTAATGAAATCAGTATTCAATGAATATAGATAAGATAAACCATAGGTTATTAAAGACTGAGATAAACCTTTTAAAGGAAATTATATATTTCAAAAAAGCAATGATAAATAGAGAATCTAACTGACTTGAAATCAAATACAAATCATTCACTTTTCGCTCCAGATCGCCTACTTTACCATTCTATGTTTAAACTCTACTATGTCAAAACATTCTTTTTTAAACTTACAATCAACAAAATGAAAATCGCGAACTAGTTCATGATGCCACCTACAAAAAAAAAATATATTCCACGTGCATAAGGTCAATGGCCAAAATGAGGAAAAAACTTTGTGGAGAACCCTGAATAGTTTAGACCCCAACCATAGTCATATACGCACACACAAATACAGAAATAATCACACAAAATGTATACATATCAGTATGTGACAATGTTTGGACGCAAAACATTCAGAATGTGTTTTTGGTGGAAATTTCATCGGATGACTAAATGGCATGCGGAAACCTTGGAATACACAGAACTGCATTCCTAATTATCTTGTTTTCATTGAACACGATTTCCAAGAATGCGGCAAAACATTCTATGACTGTCATCACCTACTAGTGAGGTCACAATGTTGCTGATATCGTTTTTATTTCGATCTCACCTTCTTTCTTTCATTTCCTGACGACCACCCAAAATATACACACTCACATTAAACACAGAATACTAAAATACCATGCAATGTAAACAAATCTAGATTTTCCGTCAAGGCAATTTTATTTTAGTAATTTCTTCCACCCTTTGTTGATATTCTTTTCAATTCACTCCTTTCTTGTAGTATAAATTTACAGTCTTAGCAATCTCCAAATTATTAAAGTATTGTCCTTCAGTAATATAATTTACAAGAAAGAGGTTTTATTAAGGTACAAACTGAAAATGACAAGAAAAAGTACATTCGAAGAAATTCAAAAATACGCCTAGTTTCAGACATGATGAAAATCTTACAAGACCTCCCTCATGTTGTCCGTCGTTAGTGGGACTCCAATTCTCCCCACCTCAACAGTGCGAACACACACGGATTGGATAGGTTAACATGAATTCCTACAAAGTAGTTATTGGTCTGGTTCAGTAAAACACGGTACATTCTCTGCCACACGCCATGCAATGCACGGATACGAATTGTGGATTATGCTGTATCGTATTTGTAGTCAACTTGGAGAACATTTCCATCAGTAGCGATAGGACTGTTCACATGAGACTCCAAACCCCTAAAGGGGCTGAAAACTAGGTTGAGGTCCGGTGATTGTGCAGACCATGGTGTGGTGCGGCAGGCAGCGGTATGGCATGTGTGCAGCAATAATCACTCAGTGTTGTTATGGTATTCATTTAACTTTCAAAAACTTATTAGAACTGCTAATTTGCAGCAATCTCCCAACGAGATAGGTTCAACTAATATAACAACAAGTATTCAAAGTGCTAACTATTAACATTCAGACATATTTAGCTCAGTTAATCCCTGCATGAGCAATATTATTCAATGTGCCTTTTATGATGACTTAATACATTATTTTAATATCTTCCAGTAGCGTACCTTATGAAACTGGTTTTCCTGCGATATACGTACAACCACTTTTAACGTCACCAATAATAAGTATCAAGGAGTGTCAATGTTTTCGAATTTCAAACACTGTTTTAAAATGGTTTTATGTTTGCTAGAAATGATAATCGCGCTGCCATCTTTCTTGTGATTGCTCTGCTGGTCCCACGATGGCCTTGGCATTTAAATGACTAGTACCATCTTTTGAAAGAATATCACACTACACCTAACCAACATAATTAAGCTCAACTGCTGAAAAACTTGTAGATAAACCTATTTTAAAGTGTGTGTATATACTATTTACGATGCATGTTAGTTCCGAGAGCTTAGCTGGACAGTTCTGACATTTTTATAGTATAAACAAAACCCGGAAGCTACTGCACATAATATGTGCAATTCATTATTTTGCTATTCTGAGGTGTAGTAATTTGTGCTTTTGGTGTGGCGGACAGTTAGTTTAACGAATGGATTTTCAGGTAACATCACTTCTATTAAACCACATGAGCTGCGTATAACATTATAACCTTGTGTTATTGTATTCCGTGGTGGACCAAATTTGGTCTCCCTTGTGTAGTGCAAATATATGTTTGTGTATCCTGTTTCCGCAATTAAATAAATCGAGGTGAAGGGACGACAAAGGCTTGTGCCATAAGCAGCTCCCTCACAAATCTATTAACTCGATTCATGGAGAGAAAAAAGACGAAGAAAACACTTTAGAAATAAATATGTCGCCCTGGAAAAGAAAATAAGATGTCAGCACCGTAGATGAATATAAAAACTAATAAAGACAACAGATTCGAAGAAGCTGGGCAAGTCCTATACTTCTGTTTAATGACGTTGACATCCCTGTTGGAAACTTGAGAATGATGACGGAACTAGCATTTCCTTGGTGTGGGATCTTCCCAGACAATACTAAAGGTGAACTTCCGATACTATGTACCCAATGTTCAATATGGGCACGTAGTGGATGTGTGGGAGCTGAAAAGGATACACATGTGTCGGATTATTGTGATTACTGAACTTCAAATTTCTAGTTCTTATCCAGTATTTGATTCCAAAATTCACTTAATACCTTTTAATGTGTCCTAACCTGAAAAATTATATTTCTTCTGAAATGACCATTAGAAGTTATACTAGCTTATACCTTGTGTTTTATAGTAAAACTTTTTATTCTTCTAAAAAATAGCTAGTGTAACATGTTTTCAGTGGCTTTTCAAATACCTTTCTCAACCACAAAATTATCTGCTTTTAATTTACTTGTAAGATATATCATCATCATATTCAGCCGTCTTCTATCCACTGCTGAATGAACGTCTCCCCCTTTTCTCTCCTCATATTTCGGTCTGCTGCTATCCTCATCCACATAGCTACTGAAAAAACGCTTGATTTTATTTACCCATCTTGCATTTGAAAGTCGTCCCGGTCATCTCTTTTCTTTAGGAATCCAATGTAGTACATTTGTCGTCCATTTTCCATCTGTTCGTCTACCGTCCTATCTTCATTTCATCTTTTCCGCAGTCTGATTATATCTTCTACGTTTGTTTATGTGCGAATCCATTCATTTATATTCCTATCCTCCTAGTTGTTCCTAGTATACATCTCTCCATTGCTCTTTGTGAGACTCTTAATCTTTGAGTCATTTACGCATTCAATGTCAAAGTTTCACAGCCGCACATCATCACAGCTAAGACACATTGATTATAAACTTTACGCTTGAGATACATTGGTAGTTTGCTTTTGAAAATAAAGTGTAGTCTTTCAAACGAACTCAACGCCTTTTTACATCTTCTAGTTATTTCATCCGTCAACTTTCATTCGATGTATTGAGCTGACCTAGGTAAACATACTCATCAACTATGCTAATTTGTATTTCCTTTTTTTCATGTTCATTGTACATTACTTCTGTTTTACTTAAATTCTTTTTAAGGCCTGTTATAGAACTCTCATTACAAAGTTCTTCCATCCTGGTTTGTAGTTCTTCTGCACTTGAAGCAAACAGGACTATATCATCAGCGAATCGTAGGTGATGAAGATATTCACCATTAATTTTAATTCCAACTTCATCCCAGTTTAAATTTTGGAACACCCTATTCAGAGCCGCTGAAAACAGTTTTGGAGAAACTGAATCTCCTTGCCTTATCCCTTTTCCAATTTAAAATTTTTCACTCTCTTGATGTAGTCTAATGACAGATGTGGCAGTCGAGTAAATGTCTTGCAGTAGCTTCATGTATGCACTTTAATGCCTTGATGTTCAAGTTATTTACGTACTGCTGTCAAGGAAACCGAACCGAAATCTTGTTCAAAATCTATGAATCCCAAACATAGTGGAAGTTCATATTCATTAGTCCTTTCCATAACTTCATTCAATGCTTGTACGTGGTCATTGTGCTAAATCCACGACGAAATTCGGCTTGTTACCTTCCCTGGTTAAAATCTAATTCTCATTCATAAGATTCAAATCAATTTTAGTGAACATTCTGTATAGAATTTACAGCAAACTAATTGGTCTGTAGTTTTCGACGCGTTGTTTATCCCCTTTCTTGTACAATAAAATAATAATAGCATTATTCCAACTTGAGGGTATTTCTCTCTTCCTCAGGGATATTAGGAATAACTTAGCAAATTCCTCTTTTATGTTTTCACCTCCCCATTTAAACATCTCTCCTGTGAATCCATCTTCTACTCGCAATTTTCCATTGTTCATCCCTCGAAGTACTTTATCCACTTCTTCTTTCATTACGTCTGGGACTTCTGCATAACTTTCTCTTGAATCTTCATATCCTAGTTTTTCGTTCGAGTAATACAATTCTCTGTAGAAATTTTCAAATATTTTTACAATTTCCTCCTTATTTCTTCTTACGGTCCCGTCAGGTCGCTTAACTGCAATTATTTACTTTTTCCCTATTACGGGGCTGCTGTTTGGTTTTCTTCAGGTTTTTGTTCTCCTCGATTGTATTTCAAACAAGATTTTCATTGTATCTACGTCCATCCTCTCTTCCTTCATTTCCTTTCTTTCACCAAGAGTTTAGTTTCTTATGAGATTTTGCTTCTTTTATTTTTCTTTCTGATTTCTGCTATTTCCATTGTCGTCTCTCTTATTATCTCAGTCAGTAGTTTATTTCTTCTTCTATTGATATCTTCTTTGTCTTCTAACTCTTCCAAGGCGCTGACTCTGTTGTTTAGTTCTATCTCCAATATCTGTTTTTTTATAGATATTCTAGATCTAAAATTGGCAGTTTTCCTCTGATAAGCTTCTTTCTCTCAAGTCTACTTTTAGTTTCAGCTTATATCTAACCATCCTGTGATCTGATACAGCCAGTTTTCCTCTAATATGTAAATGATAAAATCTGCCTATCGTTATGTAAATTTCTGTTAGATTAATTTGGTTATATATGTAAATAAGTGTGATATGTTATATTTTTCTTTCTGATTTCTCCTCCCCCCCTTCTTATGGTCGACCATACCACTGCTTTACTTTACTTCTATCTTCTGAAATGTCGCGATTCCGAATGTGATAGGGTCTTTTGATTAAAATGAATAAGTAATGTGTCAAGTGAATAATTACGTTTATATATGCAAGGTTTAGATATCGAGAGTCGATATACTGGAATGTTTGTTTAATATTTAATTATGTGAGTTTTGGTTTATTTCAGCTAAAAAGCGTTTCCAATGTTAATATTTCTAGATGGCTGGAAAGTTGCTATTTCGTGTATGTTCAGTGCATCAGAGACGGGTGCAACGATGGAAAATTCCAGATTGTAACGGGACTCAGCCGTTTTCTTTGTGTGAGTTTTTTGTCTTTTTCAGCTACCAGATGAGCTGAGGCTGGGAATTGAGGCCAAGTGTGGGCGAGTCCAAAAATCTGGATGTAGAGGACAATTTTGGGTGGGATCCCGTTTCGTTTTGTTCTTTTTCTTTTTGGTTTTCTTTCTTTTTTTAATTCGTCTGCTGGGTTCGGGTTTATATTAGCGGGTCTCTGTCAGATCAAGACAGAACGACTCAGCTTTTGGAAGGATCAACACCTCTCCCGGAGAACCTTTCACCAGCAATGCGGCGAATTCGAACTTGGTAGCTAAACAGTGTTTTTTTGATTTAGTGAAATTATTTAAAAGTTTTAGACAGAATTTGGAAAACAGAATATGTGTGATAGTTTGTAGAGAGGGCAACAGGAGACTCGGCCAGAAAGATGTGCAAGAGTACTGTACCTTGTTACTCGTATTTGTTGAAGCCAATCCAACGTTAACAATACCTGGCTCGCGCTTTAAACCTGGGTTGGGATTTTTATTTACTAATCTCATGTCTTTTGTTTCAGCACTTGCACAAAAGAAGAGGAGTCAAGGTATGCGTTGCTCGCTAGTGAGGAATCAAGTGAGCTAGCGGCGAACCTGGTTTTGCTTGCAAGAATTGCTAGTGAACAAGATATTTTCCAAAATCTCAATCCCTATGTGTTGAGAAGCTGAGCTAAGTCCATTGAGTTAGGATTCTCCATGAGAAGGTGTGCAAGCCTGAGTTCTAAGTCGATAATGTGTGTTAGGTCTCACTTGAATTTACACGTACAAGGGGTACGTTCCCGGTTGATATTGTGAAATGAACCAGGGGTTGGTTTCGATCCCCGCAATAATAATTTGTAATGTGATCAGTACGATTAATCAGGAATTTGTTGACTGAGTAAATATAATAGAATTTCTTTCAAATTTGTCCTTTGCCTCCATGACGACGAATCCTGAAAAGAAGATTGAGCTTGCAAATATATCAATAAACTAAACCATATTTATATAATATAAAAGTAATTGTTATGATTGGTTATAGTAACACTTTTCTTGACCTCGTCTATAAATTTTGTATGGTAATTCGCGAATCCCATTGCCAATGTTAGGTAAGAAAACCCTGCTTTGGCTCTCTTGAGCGATTTTTATCTGATCTATCTGTGTCGTAAAGTTCTTCTTTAAAAGAGCAGATGAAATGGCAGCGAAAGGATTTACAAGATCTAGAAGTAGAAATAGCTAGACGCAACTTCAGATCACTTGAGTTTTTGAAACTATTCAGAACAGACACGTCTTGAAGAATTTCCCTATTATTCGATAAGACGTAGTTTATTTCGTTTTGGGCCCCATTTGGGTCTTTCCATTTCCACTTCCTCTGGGGCGGATTCTTGAACAAGGGAATTGGAAATGAACAATCTGTTGGCTTCTGAGAATTCCACTAACTCCCTTCCCCCCTTGTTTCTTTTTTCTAAATCCAAAGCTTCCTACTTTGGTGTCACTGCTCTACTTAGTTCCTACTTTCGCATTAAAGTCTTCCATAACAAATTTATAGTGTGATTTGCTGCTATCCAAAATCTTCTGTATCTTCTCGTATAGGTCTTCAATTTCTTTCTTAGCTTGTGGCGTTGTTAGAGTATATACCTGTATAATTTCCACGATGTATCTCTTGTTTATGTTATGACTAGACGTGCTATTCTGTCTGGAATTCCTTAAATATCTGTGATCCGTGTCTTCAGGTCTTTATTTAATATAAAACCAACGCCTGTCAGTTTTCCATTTTCTGTTCCTTTGAAGCAGAACATGTACTCTGATGGTAGTTCCAACTGTTCTTAATTCTTTCTCTACACTTCTGATAGTCCTATGATGTTCCACTTAAGCCTCGTAAGTTCATTGTCCAATTCTTCTAATTTGTCCTCTCCTGCAAGTGACTGAGAGTTGAGAGTCGTCACGTATAGGTCCGTTGTAGTTTACAATCCACAGTTGCTTTTACCACCTCCAAATGAAATAACTCAGATCCCGCTAATCATTTTGTATATATAAACAAATAAATCAAACTAATTTATTTAGCCGACCAGGTAGCCGTGCGGTCTAAGGCGTTAGCTCATTGACTCGAAGGTCTCGGGTTCAAATCCCGTCAGGATGATTGTGGATTTTAACTATAGGTGTATAGGCCCGAATCATGACAGGCTGAAGTCAAAAGTTATTAGACTGGACATATAAAATAAAGTTTACCAAAGTTTCATTTTTTTAACCAAAATTCCATGTAATACCCCTGACTACTAACATGTCTCGGCATAATACGAAGTTCGTTTTCCTTCATGGCAACATTGTTTATTTAGCAGAGCTGGGTAGCTCTGTATACCTATATACCATCAAGTTCGTCATATTAAATACCTGATTGTTTCATATATATGTCATTTTAAAGTCTTACTTGGATATTTACAATGGTAATTTGAAATATGTTATTTACAACATGAAATGATGTATCGCAAGAAATAAAAACAACAATTAGTAGCTCCGGGTCACAGGAGCTGCTTTTTTTCTTTACCGCACGACTTTTCAGCCAGCGTAGCTTACTAATACCATTTCTTATGGTGATGCAACGTCGCACCAACCAAGCTACCGCTCGTCTAACCAACTCCATAAGGTCTAACGATATACTAAAATGCCATCTGAAAATTTGTGCAGCATAAATCTCGCTCGTGTGACCCCGGTCTTAACAAATAATTAATACATCTTGCTGGAAACATGCAAGTAAAGTTTTCACACTCCTGTAATTGGCAGAGAAGCCATCCTCTACGAATATGAACTAGAGAAATTCATTCTAGCCGAAACTAGCTTCAATGAATGTTTGCGTGCAGATTTTGTTTTCAGAGGTGCTTATGTTGCTGACTTCTGAGCGATTGTTTATCTCGTCTTCTCCAACAAAACAGACACACCAATTACATTCTCTCACACAAGTCGTTAGGCACTCCCACACAACATTCTCCGACCTCTTTAACACCTAAATTTGCTTACACTTTGCTTGTTACGAAGTTGCGGTAATGAGGAAGCCCGCACTAAGTGTTTGTCTTTGAGTGGTTGTAGACCTACCAGGAAGATCGTGTTATCTTTTCTGGTAAGAGTTATTCATTCACTAACGAACGTTCTAAACTTCTAACGTAACTTTGTAATTTACTACTTATAATGATACTTGAAGACACAGAAGGATACGTAGTAAAGTTGCATCACAGATTCCTCTTTCATGTCAAGTATTCCTAACTTCATATCTTACTTGCATTTTAGAAGATTACCAATTAAGGCAAACTTAAAGAAAGTGAGTTCTGTTTACCTTAAAATTAATGAAAACAGGATTCACACATTTTGTTCAGTTTAAAGAAAGGTAACAGGGAAAAGTTTCAAGTTATTTCTTAAAACTTTAGGAGAATTTCATGTATATCGCTGGGGAAAAGTTGAAACTCTTGGTCTATTAAACCTTTAGAAATTTATGGATTTTATTGTGTATCTTTTCTGGATTATACCTCTCTTAGTTCCAAAAGATAAACTTTATCAGGGCTCTTATATCTTATTATCTGAAAATTGTTTGTGAACAACGTAATAGAACACGACAGACAATATTATTCATGCTATATTACAGTTAAAACAGGCAAAAGTAACTCTCAATAAACATAGGGCAAAAGAAATGTGTTGTCCATGTTGTTGTCAACTTGTCATTGAAATTGGGAAAAATTAGAAATTAAAAATTAGTTTACGATTAAATGGAGTAAGCACAAAGTGTATTTAAAATGTCTTAAACAAGCTAATAAGGCTAAATTCTTACCGCAATAATAATAATAAAAAAAGATGTCATAGCAATTTCAGCTTTCTAATAGAGTCTTCCTTAAGCTGAAACAAAAACTGGATGTAACTAAAAATTATCATAAACGTTGTAAGTTAAATACAAAATAATAATAATAATAATAATAAATAAGGACATACTTTTCTTAAACAATTCATACTGAAAAATTAAAAAAAATGATAATGCATGACTAAAACGAAAAGCATGAAACGCGCCAACTCAAGAATTTATAAAGTTACTGTATATGAGGGCGCTCCTCATACTTTTCTTTTTAGTCATGCAGAAACAAAATTATTTTTTTACATTTTAGTACGAATTATTTAAGAAAAGTATGTATTTAAAAAGTTTTTTTTATTAGTTTTTCGAGTTATTTCGGTGTTCTGATCCTGTTTCTCAATTTAATGTTTTGTGACCCAAATCCTAAAGTGTTCTGCAACCAGTCATACGACAGATCGTTGCAGGCTAGTATTTATTTAAGGATAAAGAAGTTCATATTAAAAAAGAAAATATGCTTTTAAAATATATAAATATATGAAAGTGACAATGAAATATTGTATTGTCGCCCGACTTACGTCGTTATGCAAAATTTCATCATTGTATGACATCGGGAAATGACTTAAAATTGTAAGGGTTGGGGACAACACGAACCATTGTGTACTAAAGAAAAGAACGTAAAAAAAAAAAACTTTTTAAAGATATATCTTTCTTAAGCAATTCGTACTAAAATGTAAAAACAATAATAAGTTTGTTTATACATGACTAAAAGGAAAAGCATGTGGCATGCTTTCATATACAATTACTTTACAAATTCTTGAGTTGGCGCGCCCCATACTTTTATCTTTAGTCATACATATTTTTCACTTTTTTGTACGAATTGTTTAAGAAAAGTGTGTGTTTATTTTTTTGCTAGTTATTTATCTCAAGTTAATATTTTGTGACCCAAATCCTAAAGTATTCTGCAACCAGTCAAATCCAGTATCGGTGCAGGCTATTTATATTAGGATAAAGAAGTCCGTACTAAAAAAAATAATATATACTTCTAAAATATATAAATATATGGAAGTAACAATGGAATATTGTGTTGTCACCCGACTTACGTCACTGTGCAAAATTTCATCAGTTTATGACGTCGGGAAATGAGTTAAAATAAGGTTACAAGATTTGAGGTTACCACAAACCATTGTGAAATAAATAGAATGAATGTAAGAAAAAGAGGAGGCCAAGCTTTCATTATTTTGACCAACCACCCACACATTACTTCCAACTGAAAGGAACAATTTGTGAAAGCACCTTTACTACATTACCACAAACTGTTTAAACAAAACACCCAAAGTCATCGTCAATCACGTTGACAGCTAAATTACGAAAAATCAAGTAATTAAAAACTTCCTGGATGGATTTTTTTTTATAATTTGTAGATATTGATAAATGATAATTATCAATCATTGTCGCTTGTCGCTGGTTGATTATCGTACACCTAGTTAATAATTTATAGATCAGATAGGGGTAGTTAATGGAATCAAAGGTCGAAATATAATGAATCTAATTGCGAATTACTAGAGATGAATTGTATGGTATTAGTAAGCAGAACAAACATATTAGTCGAGCAAGAGTTACCAGCTAAACACCATGCTGAGAAGGATTTATATAGTAAATTAATGTGTGTTCTTTTATTAATTATTACATATTATTGACAGAGATGATAGTAAAGAAATTGGCCAGTATGAATATACTGTCGGTTTTTCTATCCTGATTTATGTATAGGAATAATAGGTTTATTAGCTTTCTTCCAGAGTTTTGGGAAAGTTCCTTCTGTAAAACAACGGTTTAGAAAGCATATAAGTGGCTGCGAGAAAGACCTAGCTGCCATATTGCGAAGAAATACTGCGGGTAAGATGTCAGAGCAAAATATTTGCGTTGTGGCAAAGGTAAAAGAAGCGACAGTATATTGATTGA
>JAGDQP010032401.1:948-21342 GCA_022664845.1 Lepisma saccharinum | reverse complement strand
ATCATTATGCTAAATTTCGTATCTCTGGCTCAAGCAGTTGAAAAATGGATTTATGACGCCCGCCATTTTGGATCCAAGATGGCGTTTTTAGAGATATTTTGTAATATTTTCATAATCTACTAATAATGTTGTACTGCCAAACTAAATTTCGTTATTCTAGCGGCAGCCGTTTAGGCTGTGTATTCTTTAAAAGTTTAGGGTTGGCGGCCATTTTGAATCCAAAATGGTGACTTTTTCAAATTTTTAAAACGTTTTCTTAATTTGCTATCAATGATGTAGTTTCATACCAAAATTCACTGTTCTATCTTTAGTCGTTTAGGCTGTGTATTCATTGAAATTTTAAGTTTGGCGGCCATTTTGAATCCAAGATGGCGACCTTTTCAAAATGTCGGAATTTTTCCTTTATCTACTTATCATCCTGTACCTTCATAATAAATTGTATGTTTCTAGCTTACTCCAAACACCCTAAACAATATGATGAGTGAGTGAGTGAGTGAGTGAGTCAGTTAGCCTAAAATGTGCAATTTCAGGGTTCCACAACTAGAACATAGTTTGAGATACGAATATGAAATTTTGCACATCTGCACATATTTACCATATATCCTTAACGGCAAAAGCTCATATTCCTATCTTTAACATCTTTTTTCTTACGGGGCCCCCAAATCGTCGATTTTGCCATAAACTCTTGTTCCTGTATAACATGCTTCTGGCAGTGCTGACGTTTTCTGACGTGAAGAACTTGGCTCATGCACTGGCGATATCTTATAACTCCAACCTCCATTAATTATTGTAAGTGACTGTACAATGTACTCACTTTGTAAAATACGCTATTTTATTGTTCACAAGACGCACCAGAATAGTGTTGCGATCACATGCGTTCAAAGGTTTTTCTGTAAACCTAAAATAGAATTTATAATGTTGGCTGGAGTGGAAATAGAATCTACGTAATGTCGGTTAAAGCCTTAATGAACGAAGATACTGAAAGACATTCAATTCGTCGTTTTTTCTCGCATACGGAATAAGTTTAAGGTTAACTGAATACGCCCGATGTTATCAAAATATTCATTCCAATTAACTGTGTAAATGAATTGTTAGAAAGAGCATAACATTTATCTTCGGAACGACATGATAAAATTAACAGACTTCTAGTGCACATTTTTGTTTTTGTTCATAATACTAAGACAGTTTCAGAGAATATGTGCAGAAAAAGTGTTCAAGAAGAGTATTAGTTTTTGTTGTCTATGATGTGTTAACTATCGGATTAAGAAGCTCGACCATTGAATAGGATCAGGGCTGGATTTATGAGTCTAGACACCCTTGGCCCATGACTTTCCGCGGCCCCTCTCCTCCCTATCCTTCTCTCTCTCCCTCCCGTCCTTTGCCCTTCCCTACTTTCACACTATGACAAATTACTCTGCTTCGTCCTGTCGCCATTTTATAATAATAGTAATAACAGATAATAATTATTAATTCTGCTGATGTTTTATTTATATAAGACCCAATATTGTTATTAATAATACAATGATGGTAACATATTATCACAAGGAACAATTTTAATTAAATTATTGTACGCTACTTGTGGAAGACATGTTAATTACACTAAACAAGAAGTTAATACAAACTATTTTATTCACATAAAAATTCGTCACTCGTAAAGGCTAGGAACTTCAAACATACAAAATCTCTAGGAATGGACAAAAACGACACCACAAATCATTCGCTACGTTGAATGCGTGGGCAGTCCTTTGAATTTTAGACACAAACTCCGGAACATTTATCTTCTGAAGGTGTAAGGATAAGTTAAAGAGAAAAATAAGGCTTTTTTCCACTGTTATACAAGACAGGTTAAGCTATTATTTTTATAATTTAAGCTCTTGAGCCATCTTTCGATCAGACTGGATAGGATATGGGAGGGTAGCGGCCGGTGGACTCGAAAACACAGGTTCGGAAAAGAAACTAGTTTTCCTCATACACAAAAAGCTGACGTAAATTCATGCGTATAGATTGCTTCAACATAAAGTATCTGTTGCCCATTGGCTCGGTTATAGATGATTGCCACATCGTATATGCAGCATTGACAAAAATGATTATTCGTGTGTACAAAGGCAAAAATAGGAATAAATAATACTTCTTATATAAGCAATAATGTATGTTTACAATTTCTTATGCAAATTAACATAACTTTAAATTGCCTGAAGTCATTTATGTATGACTCAGTGGTCTAGCGCTCACCTCTGGTGCTTGGGATCTTCGGTTCTATCCCAACTCATGCCATATGGGTTTTGTGATGGATAACACCGTGTGCGTGGGTTTTCTCGGGGTTCTTCCGTTTCCTTCTACTTTCTTCATTCCACCAATTTTTCCATCATCGTTCATCCGTTCTGAGCCAAAGTTATCTAAAGGCCTTAAATAAAATTTAAAACAAAATATATATATACGAGAAGTTGCCCGAGTAAAAGGTGGTAGTGCTTGGCGCTCCCCTAAATGACCCATAGTTTTGCTAATTATCTTTGTATCACGTTTTAAGTAGCGATTTCTCATTTTTTCTTGTAAAGTGCGCCCCTTAGACCGGGCCTTGTAGGTCTAGTGGTAGATCCAGCCCTGAATAGGACTGGTACTTAACGCAATATTTCCATACGTTGGATGGTTATCATCCTTGCCAGTCGCTATTGTCCTGTTTCCGCATTACCTATAGAATCCATATCGTTGATGTACAACACGTCACTACTATACTGTTCGAATTGTTTTCCGACAACTTTCAATTGCATTTGCTATCTGGGATATGAAGCTCTTTCTCGCCGTTTTGACCTTTAAAATATATTCGCACTCAGACGGAGATAAATTCGGTTTACATTCTGATTCAGATATCTTTAGTATCACCAAAAGGATCTGACTGTTATATATCAAACGAACAAAGCAGTCGTGTATAGTTCCAGCAGCAAATGGACCAGGAAATATCGCACGCAACACTGTCTCTAACATATTGTAATCTCACTTAAGAATTATCATACAGCGTGCACTCAGGTTCATAGCAAATGGGGAGATATAAGCCTTTCTAAGGTCAAAATAATCAGAAATATCGAATCTATATTCTACCCTAAATTTAAATTAAAATTACAAATGTTTAATTTATTTTTACATGACAATTAGGTCTTCTATGTTTTTGAAGTTAGAAACGTTTCCCAAGGATAATGTTCTACAAACATGATTACACAAAGTTTAACAAGATACACACAACAAATAACAAAAGGCTTTTAGCTCTGAGTATTTCGTAAATTATGACTGATTATTGTGAACTTATCTACAAAGCTATTGACTTGTTTTACAGTAATTAAAACCAATTTTTGAACAAGTTGAAAATGCAAAAGCGAGTCATTTCCATAGAAAAAAATTAAATAGAAATCGTTTTCCAAATTTGCCTAATATTTATCGATTTGATCCTATTGCAACTAGCCCGACCTAATCTTTCAGCCGAGTTCCATCTTTTTATTGTAGATGACAAGTTAGTCCAGTCTTTCTACTTCAGTCTTCCAGACTTCATATTCCAAATATTTCAGATCCAGTCACATATGATCCAGTTCTTCCATTAAGCATTGGAGGTGGAGGTTCATGTTCGCGTCCCACTTACATCGGCCACTTTCACTGAGTTCCAGCTTATTTACGAGTTTCATGAAGTTCATTGATTTATAGTACTTACAATATAAGACCTGGTCGGTATCTTGCTCATTTTTATCTCCAGAAGAGTGATCGCAGAAACGTGATCCCTCTGCTAAATAACGGAATAAACAAAAAATGGCTATCAATTCCATAAATAATAAATTAAATAAAAGCGAAATTACAACGTTTACAAACAAAAAGTATCTTTGTGTAATTAAAATAAAACAAATACCTTCCTAAAATCCCAGATTTTATCATTAATAATCAAGAAGTTGACTGTAGTAACATCTGAAACGTGTAAGTTCGCAACACTGCATGCAAGGTAAAATAATAAGGCTACAAGGCTTTTCTAAAGAGAAAAAAGCATCATCGCATCCGTGCCTAAGCACAAAATGATAGCTAAATTAAAGGAAAGTCATTTTCCCATGCTCAGAAAATGTTCTCAGTTTTCCCTCACTTTGTGAACGCGTATTACTGGAAGGAAGCCGAGAGTTCCGTTATTACGTGACGATTGGGAGTGAATGCGCTGACTGGGTAAGAGGCTTGGAATTACCAAGGGTATTTACTCGTGTTTACATGAAATGAAGATTGCCATAATAGAAACGGTTGGAGGGAAATTAATCCAGTCTTCCTTACCGAAAACTGAAGAGTTCAGACTAAATTCTCATTTACGTGATTTTGCATCAAGGGAAACGTGTATTAAATAATTCAATTTAGGTTGGTAAGTGTCAAATAGAGGAAATGTGCCATGTTATTTGATTATAATGATCATCATATTTCCAAGGGATTTAATGTATCAAAATATTCCGTAAAATATAATTGCTTATATTTGGTAATTCATTCATACCTGGCAGTCATATATTGTACCTAAACCTGTATTATTAATAATTTATTCATTTGTCTGTTTATCTACACTTTCAGTAAGTTTATACTTTAATTTACTATTTAAAAACTTAGAGTGTTTTTGTGTACGTAAATAAACGAAGTAACTATGTTCTGTTTCAAACCAACAACGTTGTTATATTCACTGTTAATTTAATTTGAGAAAGTAGTTAATACAGAATTTCATTGATAGGCAAACATTTCACTTTGCTATCCTATTTTGGTTCCTTGTTTTTAAACGTTACATTTCTATTTCTTCCACCGACTTATTAAACATTTTCCAATAGCTAATTTTGGATATCTTTGTTTATCCATGGGTGATGTCCTACATTCTTTTTCTTCAAAAAGTTATATTCTCATTTGTTATTAGGATACGCTGCTCTGAAGATGAAAATGAATAAAATTAATAAATGTGAAGTAAAGCATGTATTTTTATGATTCTAGTTAACTAATTCTATGGCTTATGCAACTTGCAAGTTCATCGCCACAGTAACAGACGTTCGCCATTGGATTCTATCTTGGGCAACATCAAGCCAATTTTCATCACGAACACATATTACTTGAAGATCTCTTCTAATATTGTCCTCCCAACGACGTCTCGGTCTTACCAAAAATATCCTTCCATCCTGCCTACCAACCAGGATAGAATATAATTTTCGTTTTTCCCCCATCTGAACTACATTGCCTGCCCACCTTAGTCGTCGCGATTTCATTATTTTTACAACATTTAGTGAATCGTACAGTCCGTGGAGTTCTTCAATATGCAATAATTTCCATTCTCCAGTCCTCTCCTCCAGTTTCGGTCCGTATATCTTTCCCGAAAACTTTTTCTCAAACATATGTACCTTAGGTTCATCTGCTAGGGTCGTACTCCAAATTTCGCAACCCTAAAGTATTACCGGCTGAATAACTGTTCTGTATATTTTCAATTTCAATTTCATTGATATTAATCGTGATGTTAGAAGTTTTTGGACTGAATAGAAACATGTGTTCCCCGATACTAAGCGACTTTTTAATTCTTTTGTGACCTCACTTTTGCTTGTTACGTATGATCCCAAGTATTTAAATTTGTTTACTTTCTCTATGACCTCATCCTTAATTCTAATGTTTTTATTTCCTCCATTCCCTGTGTTTCGGCTTGTTACCATGTATTTTGTTTTATCTATGTTTACCTGTAGAACTATCTTATCACACGTTCCTACTAAAGCATCGTTGTTGCTTTGTAGTGCATCTATATCGTCCCCTATTAAATCTACGTCATCAGCGTATACAAACAGTTGATTCAAACCATTCAATGATAGTCCCATTTTGTCCACTTTCATTTTTAAAAGTGCATATTCTAACGCAAAGTTAAACAGTAGTGGTGACAATGCATCGACTTGTTTCAATCCTTTGAAAATCTTGAAACTATCTGACATATTATTACTTATCTGTACTATGCTTATGGGGTTTCTGAAACACATCTTCACTAGTTAAACCATTTTTTCTCGAAATTCTAAATCGTTTCAGGATACTGTATAACTTTCCCGTTTTATCGCCTTTTTTTGTAAATCGGAACTATTATCCTGGATTTTTATTCCTTAGGAAACTTTAGATTTTTTTCATATATCACTTGTCTATTTTTCCATATAGCATTTATATTCCTTGATTAGTGCCGTTTCTCCCGCTTTAATTAATTCGGCTGGTATATTGCGTTTCCTGGGGATTTAAAACTTTTCAATTTCTTTACCGACATTTCGATATCAATCTCGTTAAGTTTGGGAATCCACGATACTGTGGTATGTATTTCAAATTTCTCTGTTTGTTCCTTGTTGTGTACATTAAGAAGTTTGTCGAAATAACTTTTCCACACATCGATAATTTTAGTCGGATCCGCCTGAAGATCGTTCATTTCTAATCATTCCTAACCTCGGCTGGTAATATTTTCTTAACAAGTTTACGCTTTTGTATAGATCTCGTATGTTATTTGTCTTGCCGGTTTCCTCTATTTCCTGAATTTTCTGCGTTAGATACTCTCGCTTTTTGTTTCTGAACCCGCGTGTGGCGTTTTGTTTCGCGTTAATGTAGTGATTGGTATTTGCTTCGCTTTTATTATTTAGCCATCATTGCCTTGCTTGATTTCGTTTCTCATGGGTCTTAAGGCGTTCTTCATCAAACTAAGCTTTGTTGTTCTGTTGTTTCTTCTCACCTACACGTTCCTTCGCTGCGCTCTTAACTGTTTAACGAATTGCCTCCCATATCTTACTTACATCAATTTCATTATTATCATCATCATTATTATTACTCGAGTCGGCTTAGATTTCGAACCTCTTTGAGAGTTCGAGCTGGTAATCTGCTTTTATGGTCGGATTTGTCTAATTGTTAAACTTCGAATTTAAATTGTTTTGATCTCTTGCTTTTTCTGTTCGCGATGCATAACTTTTCCCCTTACTTTTGTGATTACTAATTGATGCTTGGTGTCACCTTCCGCTCCTCTGTACGGCCTAACGTTGGTGTATCTTCGTCTATCTACTAATACGTTATCGATCTGGGTGAGAGTTTTGCCGTCCGGGGATACCCATGTGTATTTGTGTTCAAAGTGCGTACTCTTTACCGGTAGGTTTTTCGAAATCGCAAAAGCTATCATTCTTTCTCCATTATTGTTGGTCTTTTTGTGAAGGCTGTATTTGCCTATAGTATGTCTATATTTTTCTTCCCTCCGTACCTTTGCGTTGAAATCACCCAACACAATTTTCGAATTGTACTTCGGTAATCGGTCAAGCAGCCTTTCTAGGTCATCGTAGAATATATCTTTGCCGTTATCATTAGCCACCTTTGCCGGAGAATAGACATTTATTAAAACCGTGTTGCCCCATCGAGTACGTATCGCAACGTACGATAGTCTTTCGTTTACGAACTCTATATTCTCAACTGCCTGAAGGATACTGTTCTTAATGAGGAATCCTGTTCCGAAATCCTGATACTGTGTACCACCGAAGTAGAAAGTGTACTTGCCCTATCGGATGCTATCTTCACCCTCCGACCGAAATTCTTGTATCGTTAATATTTCTAGCTCGTACTTCTCGATCTCGCGTACCGCCATCTGAAAAACGCCGGTCTGGTATGTTCGTATGTTCGTACGTTCCACGTTCCTATTCTAAGGTCTTTCTTAATGCTGTTCTTGGAGCCCCCTGGAGTAGTCCCCACCCGGAGATCAGAATGAGGGAATAGTTTACCTCCGGAATATTTTACCTCAGGAGAATCCATCAACCATATGTTACTATTTGTTGACATGTTTTAGCGATGTACTGTTATCAGCTCTATGATCTCGCAGTAAAGGCAAACATTCAAGATGTCGTCCTCTGTCCATATCTGAGCCTTGCCGATGTCATGCTTCTTAAGCCTCATAATGGTAATGGTGATGCTGCTTCCCCTCAACATGATATTTTTGTTCGGAGTGATCTTCCCCTAATATCCCTCTATTAACTGCAAGGCAGAAGTACTGGTTTTGGTCCGCCCCGGAATATGTCCGGTACCCACCATATCTGGTCGGCATTCCCCTCTCCGCGACCTGCGGAGGCGCTTGGTGGAAGACCAGTAATTCCAAATAATCAACAATAAATGGTGACAAGCTTTCTATATTAATTAATTAAAAATTGTTTATATGCAAACTTGTATGTTCTGATTTCGTTAAAAACTACGTGTTAGTGTCTTTGTGAAAAGTCTCGAGAAGCTTACCCTATCCTCTCTGCGCGTGTCGGCAATTTCTGTTCAAGGATGCCATGGCAACAAACAAATTATGGTAAAAGAAGTGAAATAAACTCACTGCTGTCTTCCAAGGTTGTGTAAGAAAAAAACAATGAACATATTTGTATATAGAACATAACCAATTCTAGTTAGCTGTGACGGTATTCAAAAGAGTGAGAAAGCTTTTCAAATATTAAGAATGCAATATCGCCAATAAGTCCATGAGTAGAAACAAATTAACAGAAATCAATCATTCAACCAAATTGGGTCAAACATAAGAAAATTGAATACAAATGAACCTCGTACGTACTGCACTTGCAAAATTGTCCCTATAAAGAAGCTTTACAGGATAAAATATGTGAAAATATTCTTTCCTTTAAAGATCCCGTTTTGACACTTCTTTTCTAGTAATTATATATACACAGTAGACTTTATAGTAAATACAATTCCGATCAGAGAAGATTAATTGCAGTTCAGAATTAATCATGCATTTTTGTTAAATTCTAGGTAACATTTCATAGTTCAGGAATAAGAGATATACAGATGTATTCGAATTATTAGACTCACTCCAGAGAATTTTAAATTTTCTCTTTTGAAACTAATTGCAAAGGTCCATAGCATCTAATATGACGGTCAAAGTACTAATATTTAATCCTGCGCTTGTGTACAGTACAAATAGAGTATATATCTCCCTTGAACCGCAGATGGAAGCATTGGAGGGACGTTCTGCAGAATACTCCATACGTCATAAAACTCGAGTTACATATGAATCAATTTATTTTTCGTCCACTAGGTACTAGTACAGAAGGCATGTACTTTGCTTTTGAAAATAATGTTACATTATGCTTTGTTGTACAGAAATGTAAAGAAGAAGCAAGAAGAAATCGAACGATCGTAGCTTGTAGCATCAACTTTTGATAATTGTTTTAATAAACGCAGCAAAAAAAGAGAGTTAGCTCTTCCAACGTAAATAACTATTTCGATAAAAAAATATGTAATATCACTAACGTGCGTCAACATAATCAGTTGTCCTAGTGCATTTCAAACACTCCATGCGATATGTTAGTACTGCATAAAGTAGTATTAAGAATTAGATAAGATATTGTCGTTTAAATTTAACTTAATTCTGACATGTGTTTAATACTGCTTTATAACATCCATTATCTTTTCTTTGCAGGTACGGTTCAAGAAATTACAAAATCAGTAATTGGACAGTTGGTGAGTTTAGTCTTTGGTCTGGTACTTACTTTGTAATTACATGCGAGGGGCTGTATTTCAAACAAGAAGTTTTCATAAAATGAATAATCTATTACGGATTTTCATGCAGTTCACATCACATCACCACCAAAATCGTAAAAGTTTTAAACTTATCATACCTCATATTTAATAAATATAGTTAATTTTAATATATACTAAATTATCTTCAAGTTAATGTATTTACACTTTAAATTCAATTCAATTAGCATTGTCAAGGCAAATTCCATGTTGTCTACTCTTAACATTCTTTGTGTTGTGTAGTAGTTTACTTCGTTGCAAAACAGAAACGAAATTGAATTTGCAGTCCGGGTTTTGGAATGTACTAAGCGGATCGACTCCTGGACAGTTCAACGATAATTAATTTAATCTTATCTTTAAACTTGTTAACACAACCACTGCCTTTGTATCAGAAGCAAGTTATTTGCCATCTAATTTGAGGTTTATTTTACAGAAATATTGTCATCAAAATACATCATGCTATGCTAAACAGGATTAGAAAGATAAAAATGAGCTAAATTACGCTTGAAGTCATTTATTAATATTATATAAATCAATGTTTTATTTGAAAGGTTCGGTCAAGGTGTGCACTATTGGATTACTGTTCAAATAGATTTTTTTAAATTTTACTTTATGCCGAAAGGAGATAAAATATGGCGTATTTAAGCGTTATATAATTCATTTATAAAGTAATTAGCCCCAAAAAATTAGACAAATCGAAGATAAAATTCCGGAGTTATGAAGTTTGGCCTAATTGTCCATTGGTACCTACAGTACAACAAACTAAAAATCCTGGAGGGTGAGCTGGTGAGCAGGTGGTTGGGGACTGTTTAAAGGTGGCTTTTCAAAGCTTTTTTGCATATATCTCCGTAACTAACAATCCTAGCAAAATTTAATCTATCTACGAAATTAAAGTACACAAAATTTTCTACAAGAAAGGCCCTCTTAATGTTTGTCGTAGGATTAATGTTTTCAAAGTTATAGGGTGGACAATATATTGGTATGTAAAACATAGTCATTTTTTAAAGATTTATCTTTACATTTAAAGCAATTTACGTGTAATTAGGCCCTATATAACTTTATGTTAATAACCTAGAGTGTCATGCATTAGGAACGTTCAAATAAGATTAAAGTTGATATTATCGTGATATTAAGTTTTCTCGTTATAGTTTTGTTTTGCTGTGTCACGAAGTAACCTCGCTGCCGGCACATGTTTTGAAAAGGTGCTGCCAGTCAGCGAGCAAAATGGTGCTAGGCAATAACACACGTATTAACCAGAAGAAAGAAAGAGAATCTATCACGATATTACATATATCACGATAATAGCAACCTTACAACATGAACAATTAATCACTTAACATTCACTTTGTAATGAATATTTTACCTTAAAAAATGTTACTTCAATGTTCCGGTTTTTCAGGCACATCCTCATCTAACTCTTCGTCTTCTGGTGGTGCAAGTTCCCTCACAATTGCCACTGAGTGAGGTGCATTTTCTACCAGCCTTACAACATCCGCACCATACCCCACAACCAGCGGTACAGTTGAAGAAAATTGTCTTCAGGATTGAGTCAGGAGCTTCAGGATCCTTTGTCATTAGGGGCTCTCTACCCCTCGTATCCATTCCCACTCTTCAGGTGACAACTGGTTATCCAACCAGTTTTGAACTGGCAAATAGTCTCAGTAAGCGTGCTGCTGGGCAGAGCCTCTGGTTGCGGCAAAGATGAAAGATCTGGCTTCAACGTGTTTCATGATTTCAAGAAAGCGGAGAAACTATTGCTGTTCAAGTCTTTTCCACGTGCATGATACATTGCTAAAAGCATCTGCTCACCAGCTTGTGACACCGTCTCTGGTGTAGATGAGGGATCATGAAATACGTCTCCAATGGCTTTGAGGCTTTCAACTTTCCCAAACAATTTCACAATCAGTGCTTATCCTTTCCTGTACACTGCTGAGGTGATGTCGCACCCACTTAACTCGTGGATGAAGAGAATGACAAAGGACCCTGCAGCTCCTGACTCAATCCTGAGGACCATTTTCTTCAACTGTACAGCTAGTTGTGGGGTACGGTGCGGATGTCGTAAGGTTGGTAGAAAATGCACTTTACTCTGTGGCAATTGTGAGGGAACTTGCACCACCAGAAGACGAAGAGTTTGATGAGGATGTGTCCGAAGAACAGGAACTTTGAAGAATTCATTTTTTAAGGTAAAATATTCATTACAAATTGAATGTTAAGTGATTAATTGTTCATATTGTAAGGTTGTTATTATCGTGATATAGGTAATATCATGATAGTTCTTCCTTTCTTCTGTTCAACACGTTTGTTTCTGCCTAGCACCATTTTGTTCGTTGACTGGCACAATCTTTACAAAACACGTACGAACAACAGGCATCCCGGGCGAGGTTATTTCGTGACTAGGCAATACAAAACTATCACAAGATTACTTAATATTACGATAATACCAATTTTCATCCTATTTGAACGTTACTAATGCATGACACTGTCGGTTATTAACATAAATTTACAAAATTACAAGTAAATTGCTTTAAATGTATAGATACATTTTTAAAAATGGCTATTTTTTACATATTAATATTTTGCCTACTTTAATTTTGTAGATATACTAAATTTCGCTAGAATTGTTAGCTACAGAGAAATATGCAAAAAAAAAAAAAACTTAGAAAAGCCACATTTATACAGCCCCCCACCCTCCAGGATTTTTAGTATGTTGTACTGTAGGTACCAACAAACAATTGGGACAAATTTTAAAACTCGGTGATTTTTTCCCCCTCGATCACCATTTTTTATATACTTTGACTGGGCTAAATGTGTTTGTTCTACGATTTAGGTTAGAATGTTAATGGTTCCCATCAAATTAAAAAGAGGGTACAATGTTACACTGTCTAAAACGTGCTGATTTGACAATTTAGTCCAACAGTGCGAGTGACCCACTATCAAAGTATGAGTTCTCGAAAGTTGAATTAGGTCTTAAAATATGTTCAAAAACAAATAATATTACCAATATTTTTTCTCATTGAACTATAAGTAACGATAATACTAGAGTGCTCGTTTTGAATCTAAAGTTATAAGTCAGAGTAAACATTTAACGTCTTTCTTCATTTTCAGTTTAAGAGATAAACTTTCAGTTCTACCTGAGTTTTGTACGCTTGTTGTCGCTGTCTAGTCCATCTTCTATGTCTTAATTCTTTAGTTATACACACATTGAACTTCATACATATTCAGGAAATAATATTAACTTTAATTGAAAGAATTTAAATATCAATTAACAAAATGGTTTCACACAGTGACAACAAACGTACAAAGATACCACAACTGAACGTTTGGTCCAGTTTTGACTGAATTGCAAGTAAATAACTAGATTAAATGTTCATGCTTGTGTTTGGCTTCAAATATCAACTTGATTTGTAGTGTGAGAGAATATTTCAGTATCAAACATTAGGGTTCACTGTTTTCTCTTAATTTGTAAAAATATTGCCAAAGCCAGTATATTCCAAAATCAATCTTTGACTTGTTTCTTGACTGTTTCAAAATTTAAAGAAAATATATTCTGAAGAATTTAGGTATTTTGTGATAGTACCTTTCTATGAAAGTTAATAATGTTGTCACTACCAATTGCATTAAAGACACACATTTGTCTTCGAATACTTTGTAATCGACTCCACATCGTATATCATTATGAATGGCAAAAATACTACGGTTTAATTTTTGTACTTCGATTACAAACAGTGTACTGAGTGCATCGTTTCAGCATATGCTTCTCTGAATGTGTTGTAGCTTGATTGATTGCGTGAATGATTTTTTGTAGCTCCTGGTGAGCTTGTGGGGATCGGATCTACAGCTTTGATAAAATGAGCTTCGAATAACTACTGTTCAATGTACTGCTCATGGGATTTTAACCCGTGACCTCCCGCAGAAAGTCATGGCGTATATAGTACCAAATTAACAAGTATTCTATAACACATATTCAAGGAAAAAGTATCACCAAAAATCCTTTTGTGTTAAATATATCGCATTAATTTTGTACTAACATTAAATATCTTATGTTAGATACAAGGTAAAACGGTGCCTCGAAATATTATAAGGCCCCCAAAGATGTATGAGTAAATTAACGTTTCCCGATAAACATAGAAAGATGTATCTAAACATTCTAACAACAAACAAGGACTATATTTGGTAGTTTCTTCATAAAGGTAGGAACAGCGTGGTATGCATAGTGCAATACTTCTATAAACTTTTGAAGAGAAGGTTCTTGGGTTAATATGGTAGTTTATAACCCGATGTGGACAACATTGGTGACAAGTAGATTTTTTTCATAAGTTTAAGTCCTATCATTTCGGCGAGCCATGAAATGTGTTTTGAGAGAAAATGCTTCCAAATTTGTAGTTGATGAAATGTATTGCATTTTAATAAGCGAAGAGAAAACCAGTCCTTAAAACGTATCTTTCTATTTTGATCACTTTTCTATATAGTAGCTTCATTTATCCACATATTTTTGCCAACGGTGGACAATGTTTGAAAGATTTGAGGAAGAACTGATCATCTAGTGCCTTCAGTCACCTCTTTACAGTCTTTGTCAAGTCTTAATTGGTTTCAAACTATTAAGCCTGAAAACATTATAAATAGCATGTGTGTGTCGATGAATTTCAATTAGCGGGAGTAAAAATATAATCGCAGCACGTTGGTTCAACAGCCGTGATGAATCTTCACTACATGATATACAACTAAAAGCTATACCTAATCAAATCCAGTGTCGCAAACGGCGCCAAAGAAATATACTGTAAGCTCGAAGAAAATGTTGCGGTACGTCATTGTTTGAAATACTAAAATACTGAGAGCATTATTATTTATTCATCTGTCATGAATGGAGATTGACACATACGTTCCGGTCATTTGTTGAAACAACTCAAAATCAAATCAAAGAGTCTAGTCTAATAATGAGACATGAAGTAATTAATACTAACAACAAGCGTGGAAACTTTTTATCACGATTTGTGCTGTGAAATCACATATCATAAGAAGTCATTAGCATGTGCCTATTACATACTGCTTGCTGAGAAACATAAAGGAAGACAGTTCATAGAGATGAACTTTCTCATGGTAAAGCCACTTTAACTAAGGAATGTATTATGCTGTAACATCGTTAAATTTTACCCACACACGAAAGTGTATTTCATCGTTTCTCCTTTTATTTTCTATATTAAAAAAGGAATGCAAAGGAAGATCTTCCAGTCTTGGCCATCGTCCAAGACTGACACTTAAATTCAGAGAGAACGTATTTAATAAGCTAATATTTCTTTCCGCTACAGTAGAAACATGTATTTTTCAACAAGACGGTTTTCAACAAAAGAAAAGATTGTGTGGTTTGCGTCTTTCATCTTTCTGGTCCATGCGTTGTCGCTTTTATCTACTTTATTTTTATTTCATAATTCTGCGTAAAGCTAAGTGTCCGCACAAATATTAATGCATGAATGTATGGAAACAAAGTATCGAACAAGAATGTTAAACAAACCGGAAAGCTGTAAATATGCTTTATGTTTACAAACTAAAATAATATTATATTACAATCAAAAATGTGTTTCGCAGTTGTTAATATCAGGTCAATAATAAGGCTGCATAGGTCAAGTAAGTTATTAATTCGGTTAAAGATTATGTTGTAAGTTTATAGAGCTTTGTTAGGTGAAGGCATCAAAGTCATATGACCAATAAAGATTGTTCTAAGTATGTGCCTAACTTGTAACAAAAAACTTGAGATAATCTCTCACTCCGATCTATGTATTTTTCTATCTTGCGTTTCGTTCTTCATCAAATCTCCATCATCAACAGCATCATAATCAAAGTCATCATTGGCCTTCTGCTGAAAGAGGCATATCCTTCAATACAAGTGAATTCCATTTCATTTATAGATACCATGTTTGTTAATGTGTTAGTGAACAATTTATCTTTCATAATACTTTCAAAATGTGCCTATATGTTTTCTTTCTGTTATTCCTTATGCTTTACTATACATTTTGTTAGAGCATTCAATATAAAATCTATTAGCATCGTATCCCCTAACTAGTTCATTTCTTATGCTTTGTTGTCTTTAACGATTTAGGTCTCTCGTCTACTCTTTCCACCATGTCCTTACTACGCTTTCTGATAAAATGTACTTTCGAGTAGACAAGCAGGTATGAGATCTTCTGTTCCTCAGGAGACGTATTACCATACCGGCATTCGTCTGGGGGATCTGAGGACAATGCTGAAAACTATAGTAATGGTATCTGGCAAGAGAACTCCAGCCTATGTATTTCTCTACTTCCAATTCCTTATTGGTAACCGGCACCACAAGACTTTGCAGTTACGGATCTCCTGTTTTCATCTGGCTTCAGGCGTTTTCCTTTGTGTTCACCTTTAAAAAAATTTCAATTATATATGACCACACTTTTATAAACTTTACACTTCCGCTTCATACATCATGCTATCTCATACGAAACAGCTATTAAGAACATGTACATGTCATATATCATAATGCATTAAACTTAATCAAACCGATCTAGATTACCTAAAAGGTCTGTCCGGAAAGTAATGTTATACATTTTATTGTGAAGCGATTGTACGTTCCCGTTTCGTTCTACCCGCCGGGATCGATGGTGGTGTAAGTCAAGTATAGAGTGAGTGCTTTCTCAGTTGTCTCCGAGCTCTCGGAGGTGAAGGATGGGCGATTTTGTAAACCTCTGTTTCGTCTCTTGTACAAGACGCGATGCAGCGCTCACTGAAACTCGGCAAGCCATCAGCGGGAACTTTTCCAATGCTTCATCAGGCCTTCGGGTATGACTGTTTATCACAAAGGCAAGTCTACAGATGGCTCAAGGCGTTTCTGGAAGGTCGTGAAGAGGTCGACGAAGAAGTCCAAATTGGCCGCCCGTCAACCTACTCAAACGACCAAAATGTGTCTCACGTGAAAGAAATTTGCAAACAGACCGTCGAATGAGTGTTTTGTTTAAAGGCCGACATGTTAACTATTACAAGAACTATCGTCTCGGAGATTGTGACCAAGGATTTGCACATGAGAAAAGTGTGCGCAAAGGTTGGTGACATTACTTTTCGGACAGACCTTGTTTGTCAGAAACTGTTTGTAGGAACTGTGACAGTGCTAGGTTCAGTAGAATTGGTAATTCACTTGTGCCTTTTCGGATTTTACCAACTATACTTTATTACTTATTAATCAAACAAACTGAAAATAATATTATGTTATTAAAAGCAGGTATATATTTAAAAGACGTATATATAGTATATATGCACATCAAGCAATATACTTTGTCACATTAACGTGAATTTATGTTAGTTCTCATAAAATGCATTTCAGACCACTGATGAATGCTTGTAATTACTGACGCAAATTTAGTAGTAATACAGTGAGTAATATGATTAAACTTCCCACTCTATGCCATGCCTAACAACGTGGCGACAGCTCAACAGAACTGTGGAAAGTTAGTAAACTGTGGGCCTATCATGGGCGTTGAGGGCGGTTGCAACACGGCAAGTCATTGAGAGGATGAGCCCTTGGATATCCTCCTCGGATATGGCAAGCCATGCATCATCGACATGATACCCAAGTTCACCACCTGTAGTTGGGGAGTTCGCTGGCGTGAGAGGTATTGTACAATCATGGACCAAAGTGTTCAATCACCCAGAGATCAGATGAACGCCCCCTCCAAGGAAGCAAGGGGACATTGTATCCAGACAGGAAGGTTAGAATATCACGTGCACCATACGGGAGCAAGTTACCTGCTGGAATGTGAAATCCAGCAGGGCCTGCACTAAAGGGACAACAACCGGGATCAACACATTGTTCATGTACCGTTGGGTGGTTACATGTCCATCAATGCGCAGGTGACACGAACCCGCACGGAATCCAATAGCACCCCGCACCATAACAGCCGGTGCCTGCTCGACACGGGGATGCAAAATGTAGGCGTCGCCCAACCTAGCGCCACGGTATCGCCAGATACGGATGCGGCCATTCCGAAACTGCAAACAGAAGCTCATTCCTGACATTCCACATAAGCTCTTCATGCACGATATTTGCAGTCGCTCATACCTATGATGTGTAGTCTGAAGAAGCCGCAGAAATTGGCGCCCTGCAAATATACCGCTCTATGTCAGACAACGTACAATTGTTCATGGGGACACTGCGCGTTGTACAACTTCTGACAGTGCGTGCACCAGTGTTTGAAAGATGTCTGTTCGATCCACAAGTGATATACGCACAAGCTGTCTGTCCTCGCGGCCCGTGGTATGGCGCTCTCGTTTGGATCCCGAATGGCGTTGGGTAGGGCCTTTGTTGAGCCATCGAGTCCACATGAGCAGCGCTGGGACCAATGTGGACATCAATGTCGTGGAAGGATAAACCGCAATCGCGATATTCCACAATTCTCTTGGGATGAAAAGTGGAAACCTGCTGGCACGGATGCCGCATCCGACGGCGAGGCATCTTTGACTTTTTTAAAATTTATTTTAAGGCCTTTAGGAAACTATGGTTTAGGTCGTATGGATGATGATAGGATGGATTGGTGGAATGAAGGAAGTGAGGGAAATCGGTAGCAACCCAAGAAAACTCACGCACATAGCTTTTGACCACCACAAAGCCCAGATGGCATTAGTAGGGATCGATTCGACGACCCTTAGCACCAGAGGTGAGCGCTCTATCAACTGAGCTATCGTGGTCAAGCGAGGCATCTTTTGATCATATATACGCACACGTCACACCAACAGTGGCTCTCTGACCTGCCTCCGATTGCTGGTCCTAGTACCGGCACCTCTGATGCACCACGGAGCTGTTGTGCTAAAGTTTATCTTTCCATGGTCTCCATATTTAGCAAATTTTCCATTAATCTGATATCGCCTTTTTTAGTGTTGAATTTTTAATGCCGACCAGTGTATGTTATGTATTACGTAATAACTGTATGTATTATGTTGTAATTGTAAATATTTGGTATAAAGATCACTTGAACCTACTGTTTCAGGTGTTGCTAGAAATTGGTTCTTCTTGCTATCGCCTCGCAGGCGCGAGAAGGACTAGCTTCTCGCTCTCTGTTATGGTTGCTTTGTGAACGAAGTATTTATCGAAATCACTTAAGTTTTTACGAATAACTTAATTTAAATAAATAGGTTTATTGCATGAAACGTTGACCAATAGTAGAAACAATGGAAAAAGTAAAAATATACTACGTAACAATTGTAATACCTAGGTAATACTAGGTAACAATTGTAAAAAAAAATACTGGATTACAATTTCTAATTTTCTTTTACGTGTAAGATATTTAGTCGAGATGTTAACTGCTAATTAGCTTTATATAAATATTTACAATAGCTTCCTTTTTATTTAATTAACCAAATTATTTGTGCTTCTTTATATTATTTAATATTTTGCTAGGGAGATAAGTAAGTGATGAAGCGGAAGAAAATAGAGAAATTTTAGTCATCGTAAGATTTTATTAGGCAAACTTAATACAGTAATAACTGCTCTAGTACCATTGGCGTAATTAGAGGGGGCCAGGAACCTGATATGACTTGTGGTATTCTCTAGAAAGCTGACTGCTGTTCACTGGCATTTTAAAATAGTAAACAATATAGATAAAAATAATTACATTGCACAGCTCCCAGATCTGGCGTGAGATTATTGATTTTCTTTTGCTGTTCTCGTTGATTCAAAATTAATAATTCTACTTTTAATTCAATTTTGCAAATTACTAAAGATGGAGATATAAAGTACACTTCTGACAACTGTATAATCGGAGAAGAAAGAGAAAGAACATTTTAGAAGGAAGTCTATATCAAAATGAAGGTGAATGAGTGTCGCAGCAAATAAGCAAGTAATGCCAATATTTTGAATCTTATGCTTTATGCTTCAGTGAGGAACAGGATGAAGAAGTTTGAAATGATAAGATCATTTTTAAAAGTTACAAATTATCGTCCCGAACTTACACATTAACAACAGTATTGCTGCAATAAGTACCACAACTAGGGATTCCGCCAGGATTTCCAGTTTGGGAAGTGTAAAGTCAAAGTTGGGAGGATGTAAGTAGATTTTTGCATGTTTCGGTTTTAGACCATAACAATTTAATAGTTGGGCATGCTGTCGAGGATTTGGGGGGACATTCCCCACAGGGGAGGGGGCGGTTCGGGCGGAATCTCTGACCACAACACAAAACGTATTACATTAGCATCAACTCCATCAACTGTGGCAGTTGACTCAAGTGAAATTCAGATCAAAGAAGCGGATGAGTGGGAAGACATCAAGATTAAGATAACACTTGAAAACTGTCTAAGACCTGAGTATTCTGAGAAATATGTCAAGAACAAATGTTAGGGAGGCTGTAGCTTGTACCACTTTTTAAACTTATAACTATAACTGAAATGTTAACATTATAAATAACGGTGACGTTTTGACTTTCAGTCTACATTTCAATTCCTACTGGACATTATGTAGTCGGATAATAACTTACTGACTTGTCTTAATAATAGCACAGAGAAAATTAGGGAATGTTATATAGTGCTACATGGTACAATATCCTCGTGACCTATAGTGACAGGCATAATGTACTTTGTGCCAATTCGAATGAGATATAGTTCAACTCAATCAATGTAGTTTCTTCGTGGATGACAATATATAGCCCAAGTCGACAAGAAAATTATGCTACTGATTCAGTCTCTTTGAAGGAAAATTTCTTATCTGGATTTTCAAAATCAACGGAAAGAAGGACTATCTTCCAGTACATTGTTTTTGTCATGGCTCAGTCTAGAGTACCATATTTCCTCTATGGTTTGCTGTGTGAAATATTGTTCCTTATGTTAAATTCTAAAATAAACAAC
>JAGDQP010032400.1:6434-21342 GCA_022664845.1 Lepisma saccharinum | reverse complement strand
TGATTGGCTGTTACAGTATCAGGACCATAAACACTATTCACATTTGCAGCCGCCTTGCTTGCGTTTTCGCCTTTATCGAAGAAAAACTGTAAAATATAGTGTATTTTCTCTTTGCTAGTGTCCATTTTGACGCGCGCTCACACAACACTGAGTCAACTCATCACAACTATCTGAACAGTGTACGCAATCTCATCGTTTGCACGCCATCTCGTTGAACCCGATCGGACTTATACAACGCGAGATACAGATCACTGAAGCCATCTATTGGCAAAATAATGGATTACTTTTTACTACACCAGCTATATATATATTACTTCAAACTTTACAGGTCGATTGCGTTAGTCATACAGTGTATGAAAATTATACGGTAACTATCTAATCCTTTTTTAAAAACTTATTCCTGAAACGAGAGAGACGACTCTACCTATTTATTCTACTTCGAAACTTCCAGTAGACAGTAATTTATTATTATTACTATTATATACACCGTCCGGCAAGTAAATAATGAGATTGATTTTATTGTGACGAAACAGTGAACGCAATCCGTAAACCAATATGTGCGTTCGAAACAGTAATCCTTCTTCTACAATCTGGCAGCACCGCATTGTTGCGCGCGAAGCAAGACGGGAAATACGGCGCCATTACCAGCAGTCGCTGAGAGGACCTTGTCATCATGGAGCAGAGAGCGAATATTAAATTCTGTGTCTTGTATGTCTCGTGCACTGATATTTGGATGGTATAAACGTTTTAAAAGTGGTGTGTAATCGATTGAAGATGAACCTCGGCAGAGTCGTGCAATTTCTGTTCGAAGAAACTAAGTAACGAAGAACTTATTGCAAAGGTCTGTGAACGTGTGCAAGAAGATCATTGCGTGACTGTGAGAATGATGTCAGATGATTGGTGTTAACAGGGACACAATTCGTCAGGTCTTAGTGGAAGATTTGGGCAAGAAGGAGGTCGCATCGCGGTTTGTGCCACACTCATTGTCTGAGGAACAAAATCAAGAGCGTGTTGATTACGCCCGTGACATCATTGCAATTGCCCAATACCCGTAGTAGGAATATAAATTTTCTCCTTTCCATTGTTGCAGAGGGCGAATGTTGGTGTTTTCGTTACGATCCAGCTACTAAACGTCAAAGTGCTTTGAAGAGAATTTGTCGTGTTCGGCCTGAATACTCAGCCCCAGGTAGCTGGTTCGTTCTCTACGACAATGCACCAGCTCACCGGACAGTACATGTTCAGGAATATTTAGCCAAAAAACAAGTGTGTGTGTTGAATCACCCCCCCCTTCCCCTGTTCTCCAGATATGTCCGCCTCTGACCCCCCCTCCCCTCCCCTATTCTCCAGATATGTCCGCCTGTGACTATTTTCTGTTACCTAAACTAAAGTTACCATTGAAAGTACGACTTTTTGACAATATTGAAGACATCCAAGCAGCTGTGACAACGGCATTACGGAACCTACCACACCTGAGTTGCAGAGGTCGTTCTACTTCTTGCGTGATCGTGCCACTTGCTGTATTGAAGCAGGAGGGATGTACTTTGAATAATAAACAGGTAATATTAAATTATCTTCGTTCAGTCTCATTACTAATTGTCGGACGGTGTATATATATATATATATATATTGGGTAAGTGCAATACCCGTTGAGACATGTCACAGGTTAGCCAAGTACTGACCTCACAAATGGCACTGCCAATGCGTGAATCAACCACGGAATTTAGGGAACATGAGAGCTGGCACAGGAGGTTATCTTGTCGGTGAAATGGTGGCTAATTAGGAACACATTAGACACTTTACTTTTTGAGTTCGATAAAGACAGTAATACGGCCGCAACCTGGCAACATTCGGTAAGTGTATATGAAGATACAGTTCAACGATAGGCACATATTGTCAGTGGTTTCAAAAATTCAGGGACGTAGAAGCTGTGAAGGTCAACCACGGTCTGGACATCCGTCTGTGTTTTCCGAAGAGGACCACGACTAAGCCATACGAACCAGCCTGAATCCAACCGTAGAGAAATTAGCAGAAACCTTCCAGGTATACAGAACAACAAGTGAAAGGAGGCTCAAGTCGCTGGGTTACACCACAAAGTTTGATCGTTGAGTTCCACATCACCTAATCGCAACTCAACGAGCAGGGGCGTATCGAGACCTGTTTTCTTGCTTTCGTGGTACTAAAATTATCGGTTCTGGACACGCATTGTCACGGGAGATGAGAATTTGGTTCAGTAACGGAATATAAAGCGTTGAAGGACTACGTTTCGCATTTCTGAATCGCCTCCATCGATGTTCAAACCAGGTGATGTTAAGTGTGTGGTGGGATGTCAAAGGCATAATTTACTGGGAGATCCTGGAACGTAACCAAACCATTAATTCCACCTTCTACGGTCAGCAGTTGGCAATGCCTCGTCAATCGCCAAGAGGTCGTCATCCACCGTGATAACACCAGTCACATACTGCTGTCATCACCCGTTAAAAATTGATGGATTTTGGTTGGGAGGTTTTACCCTATCTGCCCTAGTCACCTGACTTGGTCCCTCAAACCTCAGGACTTATCGACTTAGGTTTTATCTACCACGAAGGTGGCAATAAATCATCGATTGCGATGGCGGTTATGCACAGTACTAGGTGAGTTCGATTTTGTGTTCGTGCACAACAAAAACGGGTAGAATTTCTGCATGTACCCAGTAGAATAGTTACATTGACCTTTTTCGTACCAACTATTATTTTAAAGATATTTCATTCAAAATATGTCCCTGTAAATAAAAGACCTAATTGATTTGAAAGCAAGCAAGCAAAATTGAACTCTGATTGTAGAATTTCACCGCTTTTTTGACTTGTGATGCGTACATGTGTGTGCCTGTATCCAGGGTTAATGTATTTTCCTGTTATTTTGTTTTGCAGTTCTTGAAAAGGAGTATCATATTTTGGGAACGTTAGCTCGACTGTTTCCAGGAAGCATGGTCGAATACCAGGATAGAGTACAAAGAAAATTCCTAAGGGAACTTCATTATCAGGTATTATAAGTGTAATGGACACCTGAGTGTTTAAGGAAGTATGATAAATTCCGTTCCAAATTTTTGGTATCTAAATTATTAAAAAGGTTGACAGCATTATAATGGGGAGAAGTATGTCAGTCTTATCAGAACGAACATAAATTGTAGATACAAAGGGAAATTATAAATGTACCCAGCTTTCGTTCTCCAGTGGTTCAGGTAGCCGGTCGTCGTATCGGCACTGGGGAGGCATACGGATTCGAGACCTGCTGTCAGCCATCGTGAATTAAGTTTTCCGGGGTTCTTAATTGTACTAGCGAAATGCCGAAAAGCGCTTTAGCCACCCTACCTTTCATACCTTTCCTTGGATGGGTGGTGCTAGACAAATCATCTCTCAGACTTGTGAACGGTTTAGGCCATTGATACCAGTCTCGCCCGTAAAAGTAAATAGAATAAATAAAAGCTAGGACTTCCTTAAAGATTGTTACGGAAAGTTCTACAGTTATGTGGTGAAAGTTTCCAAGCAGCATCTGTGACTCGTTTCGGGGCCCACTGTTTTCTTAATTGGCTATAAATTTAATAACAGACAGGACGGTACACCCGTTCATGGTTTGGAGGAGGAAGTCATTTCGTTTGTTAGGATGCAACAGTAATGACATTAATTCAAAGGATATTAGTGTGACTTAGATCTTCTTGGGGTATATTTGTTTGTGGGTAGGGTGGGGTTGGGAGTATACTTCTCAAAAGAATGTGCTGGTGCAGTTCTGTAAGGGTAGGAAAGTTATAATAAAGGATCGTGCTCTGTGTTGGAGTTCGCGCTACCCAAATATCGCATTATTGAAGTTTTCTTTGCCTTGATAAGAATTTTGAGGTCCTTTTGCGTCAGATATGGCGCTGAGTCTCTTGGTTTGGACATTATTCCAGAAAAAATGAGGGTGGAAATGAACAGGGCATATCTTTTAAGTACAGTTCTTGTATTTGCCGAAGTGGACTAAGGAAGAACTACTAAAAATACCAAGTGAGGATAGTGAACTAACTGTGGTTTGAAACAGTCGCTTTCCGCAATACCGATAGTTCTTAACGACTCAGTCCACTAGACCACACCCGCTGAGCTATCTTTCCTGTTAGGAATGCAAAAGAGAAAAGTAAAATCGTTGAAGAAGAGAATTCAGAATGACTTTTGCAGAAAGTGCTTATTCATGAGTGAAGCTCAGGATTAAACATTTTTTCTTTTCTCTCTCTCTCTCTCTCTCTGTGTGTGTATGGTAAAAAAGTCGAAAAAAGGATACTTACATTGGAGAATACTAAGACAGGTGTACAGGCACTTCACAAACTCAGTAAAAAAACCCACAACGTTTCGCAAAAACGTTTTCACGTGGTAGGAGAGAAACAAAATAAGGACAGAGGGGACTGGTGCTAAGACACCATGTTGCCAGCGTTGCTGGGTAACACTGTGGCCAGATTATAGAGGCGGGAAAATGACTAAATGTATCCGAGAAAAAACACTAAATGGAGAAGAAAGTGCGGAGGTTACTAGTAGGTAAGGAGTTTCCTAAAGGAATAAGAGAATAAAGAATCAGAGGGGAGGGGGAAAATATATATATGTATTGTGTGTGACGAAAATTTTGTGAAAATCTCGTAACAGAGACTTCTATTTTTCGAGCTTTAACATTATTAAAGACGGACATATTTTAGTTTTTAGATAAGAAAACTTTCTTCATGAATCGCTCAGTCGTTATACTGTTATCGATTATACTGTAAAAGAAAAGTGTATGCTGCATGCTCCATGTACTTTGTCCAGATTGTTTTCACTTGCAAGTTTAGAAAACAAAAATGAGATGATTTTATTGGAATTTTCAACTATGTAAAAATATAGGTTAAGTAATTGTTTTGTTCTGTATAGAAATCATGAGTTTAATGGTATATTTCGTTACACTTTGTACCCACCCCCGTAGACTTCTGGTTAGGATAACTAGCTTTGACTGGCATTGCGGCAGCACGAAGGTCTGAGTCCACTGCCGGCCATACTAACTACCTTTCCAGGGTTTTCCCAAGTTTTACTGGGTGGTATGATAACTGGAGATGACCTTGGCCACTGTCTTTCCTTTCCCTGTCCCAGTGTCCCTGGGAGCTCGCTTACCAAGTGGCGCCTTCCCTCAGACATATGACGGGCTTAGACCTTAGGTGCTTGTCTAGCATATAAAGATTAGTTAATACTTTGTAGTTCTTATAGGAAAATAATACTATATTTTTCTGTTTTTTCAGACCACAACTGCGAAAAAAGTTTCCTACCCCGTTATATGTGGTTGTATGAAAGGCTTGACTGACTTTCTCTGTGGTTTTAGTCAAAGCCCGGAAGATAATCCAGAAAGTTGTCGAATGATTTATGATGCAATAAAAAAAGTGTGTGACTTCCAAAATTGGTCGTCTAAAAGGGTTGCTCAGAGAGGTAAGTTTGATAAGAACGAAGCGTAATTTTAAAAAGTTTGGTTAGTAGTTGATTGTATTTTGAAGTGAAATGCTGCAACTGATATGGATTGCACTGTTATTCTCAATTTATTACATATTATCTCACGCAGACATAGACTTCGGCATTTTACCATGAATACAATAATCGTAGTTGTGTAAAAAAAATAAACCTATATCTTTGAGGACGTTGGAGTTGAGGGTTCCATTCGTTCATTAAAGCACTGAAAAGGTTAGACTCATTTCTCCTTAACCTTGCGTTGACTTCTGTGTTCGGCATTTTTAATGTAGTATAAGTTTTACTTGTTCCTTTTGCGAGCTGTCCCAGTGTGTTACATGTCCTGCTAAGTTATTAATATTTACACACACACACACTCACATCTAGTCATGAATTACTCTGACTACCAATCCGAAGCCCTCGGACAACTTTCCGATCCTATCTTCTACCGTCTCCTCGAGGATGATCCCACCGAATCCTTCCTTAATAAGATCCACACCTACCTCCAAGAGCATGGACCCCATGAGGAGGTGTTGCATTCCACTGTCTCTACACTCTGTCCTGACAATCCCAAAACCCCTGAACTTCACCTACTTCCCAAAATCCATAAACCTGGTAATCCCGGCGGACACATTGTTTCCAATATTGACTCTCCCTTTGAAAGAATCTCCGCCTTCCTTGACGTCCATCTCCAGGCGCTACCGTCCTACATCAAAGATACCAACCACTTCCTCTCCACACTACAGTCTATCTCTGATCCTCTCCCACCTGACACCATCTTAGTTAAGTTGACGTGACGACACTGTATACCAACATTCCCCACACTCATAGTCTCGCTACCATTCGAACACTTTCTCGACAAACATCCCCGTACTCGTAAACTCAGCACAACTTTTCTGCTTCAGCTAGCCCAGTTTGTCCTCACCATGAATAACTTCACCTTTGAGAGCCACAATTTCTTGCAAATCAAAGACACAGCCATGGGCACTTGCATGGCCCCTTTCTACGCCAACCTTTTCATGGGACGCCTGGAGACAATACCTCAACTCCACACCTCTCAAACCTTTCACCTGGCTTCTCTATATCGACAACATTTTCTTGATTTGGATCCACGAACAAGAGTCACTGGAAACATTTCTGCAAAACCTCAACTGCACCTTTCCCGTCAAGTTCACTTGGTTCTCGAGGGAACACTTAACTTTCCTTGATGTGAATGTCTGGCTCAAGAACAGTAGACTTGAGATAGGCGTTCACATCAAACCTACCAACAGTATGCAGTATCTCCATTTCAACAGCTCCCATCCATTCCATATCAAACGCTCCCTTCCATATACTCTTGCTGTCCGGGCTCCCGCATATGTTCCTCTGATGACCTGCTCCAAAATTATTTCAGTACCCTCTCCTCAGCCCTCACTGACCGTGGGTATCCCAAACACTTCATCCGTAAACAACTGGACTGTGTCAGAAATCACCCTAACTCAGCCGACCTTCCCGCGAAGCTCCGTCGCTCCCAATCTTTTCACTCAGTACCACCCCAGGCTCCCCATCTCCCCAATCCTGGCAAGTGCAATGGACCCCGCTGCAGAGCCTGTCCTATTTTTTATCCCAGTCTGGCCTTCGAACGTCCTGTCACTCAGAAGACGTACTTTCCGACTCTCCGGCAGTTGCATATTATCCAACCTCATTTATCTCCTAGTGTATAACCAATGTTCCGCCTGCTATGTTGGCGAAACCCAAACTCCTCTAACATACCGCAGCAACAACAATCGCTATTCCTCCAGATCACAACTTCCGCACCTACCCATACTTGAACACACTTCTTATCACGGCTGCAGCTTTGACGAAACCTGTCGAGTCAGTATCCTGAAAATTCTGAACCCTGACTCACCTGCCAAAGTTAGAAAGAGATGGGAGAAGACGTACATCTCTATCCTTTCCGCCAACCATGAACCCAGCCTCAACTGCATGTAACTCACTACAGTCAGTGTCGTCGTCGTCGTCTTCCATTCTCTTCTTCGTTCCGTCTCTAGTTGCACTTTTTTTTTCGAGTTTTCAACGTCGTTGCTTTATGTTCATCTTTATTATTATTATTCTCCCCTCCCCTCTTATTCCTTTAGGAAACTTTTACCTACTCCTAGCAACCACAGCACTTCCTTCTCCATTTGTGTTTTCTCCGACCTATCTAGTCATTTTCCCGCCTCCATAACGTGGTCACACTGTTACGTAGCATTAGTTGGCAATATGACATCTCCTTAGCACAAGTCCCGTACCATTCGACTCTGTCCATTTTCTCTCCTACCATGTGAAAATGTTGTGAAACGTTGCCGCTTTTCTGTTGTGTTCGTGTATGCTTGGCTTGGTATTCTATAATGTAAGTACATTTTTTCTACTTTTTTTTATCCATCTTCGAGATATGTCAATTTGGGTGTATATTATATTTGGATGCAGCATTCGGTTTAGAATATAAATAAGGTTTAGTGTAAGTCGTATTAGAGTGTGTTGTTAATTTCAAGACATTATCAGAAGGTCAGTTTCTCTTTATATCCAGATGTGTCAACGATGTATTATAGGTATCACATATGTACTTTCAGGCCCTGTACATAGGCTGTAACATTTTCCATTTTCTCCAGGGTACTTCTCGCTTGTAACTTTGTTCTTGATTTCCTGCGTGAGGTTACTTAGTGTGTTCATATACTAACATTTATATGCCTACTCATTTCTTGTCAATGATTTACAGCTGGATTGAAACTTATTACAAAACATAGTCAGCAGTTTGCACTGCATTTGTGTGCTGATTATAAATTTTGGCATAATAGTCTAAAAGGATGGGCAGAGGCATCTAACAGTGAAGATCACAGAGCTGGAGTAGAGGCGCTTGACTCATTTTTAAAAGTACTTGCCGACAAGTTAGCGGAAGACACGTCCACAACTAGTCGACGAACTTTTCAGGTAACTCATGTTGTAGGCATTAGAACTAAATGTTATCTTGTAAAAGTAAATACCAGCAGATTAGTCGAAAGTATGTCAATTCCATCGCAACGCATTTGATGTTTGAACAAGGAAATACATTCAAAAATCTGTTTTGTGGGAAATAAACAAAAACTGTATAACATTTTACTTATTTATTGAAAGGATACAATTATTTTCTGAATATTTAGAACGTTCTTCTGAACTGCTCAGACAATTTCCAAGTATTGTATTTTATCTTGTAATTTTTTTTTTTTTAAAGTAGTTGGGTTTATTTCCCTCTTCAACCAATGGAAAAAATGTCTGCATAATTGTAAGTGGTGAGACGTAAGTATGGAAAAATTGACCAGAAAAATGCAATAAAAACCTTCACATGAATGTTATTTTCAAGAAATTTATTCATAACTAACTCTAAAGGTACAAGTAAGTAATAAATCCGAATTTGTTTCCTTCTCGCAACTGACATACATTTCGCTTTAGGAATGGACAGAACTGCTATTTTTCCGTAACAGTGATAGCAGTAGTTGCTATATGCAAATATCTTTCTTAACAGCAGCAGTTTAGAAAAACGTATCGAAATACGAGTTATTTATTCCTAACTGTAAAAAAGCAGTGTAAAAACACAATTTTAGACTAACTTATTTACCTATAGCCTGTTATGTGTGCAGTAGAGTGATGGACGATTGTTAGAACTTGGTAGATTAGTTCATATTATAACTGTCGGTAAACTGTTGTATGTAATTAGCGGAGCTTGAACTAACTGGTGGAGAGGGAACAGTACATCAAAATACAATTAAATCAGGGACGCATAAACCTGTGAGTACGGTGGGGGAGGGTGTAATTTAGTTTTATACTGAATTAGTGTAATATTTTAGATGTGATTATGTATATAAGATAAATTTTCGGTAAAAGGAAGGAATTTACTTACAACTTATTTGTTCCATATGAGAAAACACACACAGTAATTAGAGAGACGTGTAATTAGAATAAACAAAAGGCTGAAGAGACAGTGGCAACATGCAGCAGATGACGGATCAAGCTGAAACAAGTGACTGCGGAGTAGTGTGAAGTTACAGGAGCTTGGAACAATTGACAACTGTATAGCATGTAAGTTTAGGAGGGTATTGTGGAAGGAAATACGTTGAAAATGTTGAGAAAACGGGAGGTTTACAGTTATCGAAGGCTAAGGCCAGGTATCATTTTCACTCTCAAGCCATGAATAAATACCCCCTCCCACAGACCTAGTGTTGAGGGGCTGATCGTAGGGCGCAAAACGTGTATTATGGCAACCAAGAAAGATATCGTGTATTGGTGTTGTGAGACTGGGGGATCCGGTTTGTTTATAGTGCAAAAGTGGCGATAGTTATTAAGACGAATGTTCAGAGCACCACCTGTGTCCCCCCCATATAAAAGGAATCAAATAGCTTGCAGGTTAGGATGTATATTACGCAAGTACCCTTGAGTCTTAGGGTGTACCGGCTACTAGCAGTGTTGATAGTGACTGTGGGAGAATTGATGAAAATGGAGCAGGTACTACATCTGGGTCTCTTGCATGTATGGGCGCCAGTTTGGGGTGGTGGCGAGGAAGAATTCGTACGGACCAAGATGTTTCTAAGATTAGGGAGGGGGGGATGAAAAACTAATCTAGGTTTGGTGTGAAATACTGATCTTGTGTCTGGGTTAGATTGGAGAATGTGGAAAGTAGTAAGAGAGTAGGATTTGTTTGATCTTGGATAGTTTAGGATGGAACTGGGTGATCAGCGCCGGTGGATTGATTGGCATTGGTGTTGGAGGTTTGAGTGAGTTGAATGTGTGAGGCTGCAAGGCGAATCTGTTTGGTTACAAGGTTAGATGGGTAGCCTCGGTTGACTAGAGCCTCCTGGAGGTGTTGGTTGTAAGTTTCAGTAGCAGAGGTGGTGGAATTCAGGCGTTGTCCTCTGAGGGCAAGGGAGAAAGGAATTGCTTTCTTGGTGTGGTAAGGATGGGAACTTGAGTAGTGTATATACTGCTTATGGTTGGTAGGTTTTATGTGAACGGAAGTAGTGAACGTGTTCTTTTCTAAAGTGATGTCTACGTCAAGGGATATGACTCTTTTGTTAGAAATGGACCAGGTGAATTGGAAAACACGGAATTGGTTTTATAATATTTCAGTTCTAGAATCTGGTCCAATCTGGGTTGGGATAAAGTATACCTTATGGAAACTAATGGAATGAATTTTCTTTCTCATGTTATGGTGAATATACTGTACTTGTTAGAAAAATGAACTTGACTTTTAGACCGAAAGCAAATTTGGTTACGCGGCTCTATCGAGAAAAAAGGAAAATAATGTTTTCGTCCACCTCAGGGGAGTGGTGGAAAATAATTGTATTTTTCGTAATTTCCATGTTTTGTTCTTGGATGTTTCCAATCATGCAAAATACGTAAATAAAAATATAAATCTAGCCCAGTATAGTGATTCTGCCAGGTTTTTTAATTTTGGGGGTATAAAGCAAAAATTGGTAGGGTGTAAGTAGGATTTTATGGTTTCTATTAATTTTTACCGTAAAAAAATTAAACTGGAGGGGTGGTGACAAATAGCAATTAAACCAGTAGCTGTTATTTTTTATCGGTCGTAAGAGTGATAGCAATTTAACCGAAGTAGCAGTGAAAAAATAGCTGCTACGCTATTTTTTATCATCTCAGTTTCGCACCTGTTTTTCAATGTTGTACTTTTTTTTTATTTTTTTGCTTCGTTTATCCATTGTATAGATGCGCGATCCTTTCCAGATATGAAATCCGGCATAACGTATATTTTCAAATTTTTGGCGTTTATTACCTTCCAACTACCTATTGAGTTATATTTATTGAATTTGTTAGTGATTACATTTGTCTTAAGAAATATAATATGTGTTCGATTTCGTGAAAGTGACCTGAAGCGAATTGATGTAAATTTCGGCATTTGGTCGAGAAGCTGTGATTTTTTTTTTCTATCAGTTGCATCATGAAGATGTGGCCATCATGATTCTTGTGCACGTCATATTACGAATCTTTGAACATGAATTCATTTAATGACTTAAGTCGCATGACTCATGAGACAGGAGAGTTCAGACAGCCGAATCGTGAGGCTGATCAATTATTATTCTTTTCACCGAAAGTAAAAGTGTATGGGAAAGTTTCATTTTAGTTTTGTTCTGTCAAATTTGTATAAATTTGCTAACAAGATACAAAAGTTTGCGTTTTTACTTAATAAAATGCTACAGTCCCCAGTCCCCGTGATCTAGTGGTTATGGTCTCGGACTTCGTATCTGCTCTAAGTAGGCACGTAGGTTTCGAGTCATGCTGTTGGCCGTCCTGACAGTTTTCCCAGAATCACTTTTACAAGACGAATCATCATCATCATCATCATCATCATCATGATGCCACCACCACCACCTCCTCCTCCTAATTTGACACAAAATGATTGGTTCATTCATGCCAAAGGGTGAGTTTCCGTACAACACAGAACAGGGCTTCGTAAAATATCCCTTTATTTCTTTCTGACGGGGTATACTTGAAGGTTCTGAGCAAATTTATTCTTTTGTGTTTCAGTACTTTATTACCTACTTCCGAGGGTGTTTACAGAAGTCAGAAATCAGATCATACGAATTGGGGTTGGCAATTAAAGGATTTGGACTCTTTGCAGCTGCTTGTAGTGTTCACATGAGCCAGTCTGATGTTTTACAGATGTTTGTACTGATGATGCAGAGGTCGCAACAGGCATATTTTACGTAAGTAGAAATTGAATTTCTTGCTTTAAGATATTAATTAATAAAGGACACTTCGTTGAAGACGCAGAAGTCGCAAAGTTCTAATGTGGCATATTTGATATTATTTAATCACTTTGGTAAACATGGTACTTAAATATTAGGGTGCAAAGACAGATGTACATAAGCTTCACGAACACAAAAGAAAAGCGGCAACGTTTCGCAAAAGTGTGTTCACGTAATAGGACAGAAGGGACTGGTGCTAAGTAGCTTTTGTGTTGCCATAATAATTCACAGCCATATTCAATCCACTACTGGATGAGCCTCTCCCGGAGGGAGGAGGTGGTCTACTGCTCGCGAGAAGAACATAATAAAATAAAATAAAATATTGTATCTTGTGTGCAAAGACAAGATTTTTTATGCATTAAGTTCTGTATTGATGAAATTAATTAGAATATGCAGTTTCCAAGTTCATTTGGACTTGTATTATAGTTTCGATGTATTTAGTAAAAGAAAGTTGCTTAAAAAAATGGAAGTCTCTTGGTATATTGTTGTTTAACTTTTACAGATCTTCAGATTTAGAGGAAGATACGATAAACCAACTCCCCAATTACATTCAGTCCTTAGGGACAATCATGAGTCATTTGGATACCGTCACTGAAGAGCAAATCATTTCATTGCAAAGACTTGCCATTCTCTTGATAGAAAGATTTCCAACGATGGCACCGTTTTTTCAGTCCTTGTGTTACAGTGCTCTGCTGTTAACATGCTATCATCTTACTAGAAAAGGAGTGGTTGTGGAGTCTTTTCTTGAAGATGTAGGTAAGTTCTAAATGCATTGTTTTCCTAATTCTTCCCGAATGCTCTTGCAATTATTCGTCTGAATTATTTTGGTATGAATAAAAATCATATTGGGGGTAAAATTCAGTCCCATTAGTGTAATTGTTACGTTCGCGGACTACGAGTCAGCACTGAAGCGACACGAAGGTTCGAATTCTGCTGCCGGCTAGGTTGAGATTTTCCAGTTTTCCTCAGTTTCAGCAGGTGAATACCGGGATAGTATCTAGACATCCCTGGCTGTGACTAGTTTATATAATACTGTGATTAAGGTTGGAGGAAGACCTGATGAAGCTTGATTGGATCGTGGAATAGTGTGACTATGGCTTTGTTAACGTCCAGATGCTGATTTGATGATATTATTAAATTTTAATTTTTAAAACCTTTAGGCAACTTTGGCTCAGTCCGGCATTATTATTATTATTTGGAGGTTATGGACAAAATATATTGCATTTTTATCATGCTTACCCATTCGTAATGTCTAGTGACAACGAGCACTGGCGAGAAAGCAGAAGTTCGAGACTTGCTCACGTTAACCATTCTGATTGAAGATTTCCAATGTCTTACTCAGGACCACTAGGTAAATGCTGAGATTATACCTACAATAGTCAACTCGTCGTTTATCTTCCCAAGATGTCGAGGGATGTTATTCAGATTTCCAGCATGCCCATACGTGTCTGTTCAGTTATCAACGTAAATGAAATAGTCTAATAAAGAGCGTAGAATAATTTAAGAATTCGTTAATGTGATGAGTGAAATTGATTTAAATGTGTACTGTTGTTATCTTATAAGATTTTAGCTTTAAGTCCGTTGCAGGTACTCTCCAACGTTTTCCAACATTGCAGTTACGTTTTTTTTTTCTTTGCAATTGTTCACCCATTCGTTTTATTATTATTATTATTATGAGAATAATATACTTAGTACAATTTGCATTTCGTAGATTTCAGTTTCTTATATATTACATTACAGTTGGGTTCTGGTATAGTATTGGACCAGACTTTTAAGGCAGTACGTCAGAAGTAAAGATGCACTTGCGTCATAAACAATGAGCAGTATGCGTTCCATTGTCATAATTACACTTCCGTCTACTTACCCGACTAACACGAAATATAGCCTCACTTCTGTGCAAACACTCTTAGAATCAAGTAAAGTTAAATCACGTGGACGGGTCATATAGTCAAAACGCTTACCTGCTAATTCCATAATAACCTTGCTTAATTTAAAACTAGCTCCAAGCTTTCGAGCCCGGGAACTCGCTTGAAGGAACATATCAGGGATCCCAAAAATAGCAATGAAGTGGCTTATCAAAGTACCTTGGAGAAACTGGCCACACACGTACTCTGAATCACGTGTCATACACAAAGCTTCAAAAAAAGCTGAAAGGACAACGATTTTTTTTTTTTTTTAATGGACACGGGTGCACTTAATAAAGATTGGGTTATTTTTTGAAAGATTTCATTGCCGAGAAATGCTACAGATAATAATCAAAAAGCGTTGATTTTCCTCCTCCACCAACTGGCAACACTGAGTTCCCATCATTTGACATATCGCGTTGTACGGTGGGGATGCAACGTTGACGATGTTTAAATGCAAACTAATTAGTAAGTTCTTAGCCATCTCAATTCTAGATTTTTTGCTTCTTTCTTTTACTTACGCCTTAACCTTGTTCATTGTTAAAGACCCCCTAGTGGGCTCGAAAGCTTGGAGCTGATCTTAAATCACACAACGAGGTTATTGAATTAGCAGGTAAGCGTTTTGACTATTAGAATCAATTTAATTTAAAAGCCAACTGATTACAATATATCTCCACGGATGTTTGATAGATTTAATTATAAAAAAAAGTGCCTTCAAAATTTAGATAACTAAATTGTATTTATATATTTGCTATATTTTTCTGTGTGCTGTTCATGTTTTAGTGTG
>JAGDQP010032399.1:0-12327 GCA_022664845.1 Lepisma saccharinum | reverse complement strand
TGGTGGTGGTGTGTTAGGTCGGTCTCCATACTACGTCAGGCGTCGTGGAACAGGAGTGTGCAGTGGCTGCAGCAGACGGAGGTAGTGTAAAATGGGAGACCTCTCAGAGTTTCAAAGAGGGCAAATTGTTGGTGCGCGGTTATGTGGAGTGAGTGTGACGGCAGTGGCTAGTGTGTTAGGTGTGTCGCCAGGGACAGTGTCGAAGGTGATGACGGCCTACACAACACACGGGAAAACCACATCGGGGAAGCGGAACAGTGGGCGGAAGAAAAGCATCAGTGACAGGGCACGCCGGGTATTAAAGCGCATTGTCACGCGGAACCGTCGTGCCACTGCGGCGCAAGTGACGGAGGAACTCAATCAGCACCTCCCCCAACCTGTTTCGACAATCACAGTCCGCCGCGAATTACATGACATGAACTTACGGGGTCGTGTTGCACGGGCCAAACCTCTCATCAGGGACCAGAACGCTTTAGCACGCCGCAAATGGTGCCGCGACCATGCAACTTGGACCGTTGACGACTGGAAACGTGTGGTATGGTCGGATGAGTCACCATTCACCCTATTCCAAACCACGGGCCGTGTTTATGTGTGGAGAACGCCCAAAGAAGCGTATGATCTGCAGTGTCTCCGCCCAACTGTGAAACATGGCGGCGGCACGGTGATGCTGTGGGCCGCAATATCATGGTTTTCATTGGGTCCTGTGGTCACACTTCGCGGACGCATCACTGCCAACGATTATGTCGCAATTTTAGGAGACCACTTGCATCCTATGGTCCGGATGTTGTTCCCGGACAATGACGCCATATTCCAGGATGATAATGCACCCATTCACACAGCTGGAGTTGTTGCAGCGTGGTTTGAGGAACATCGGGATGAAGTTCAACACCTCCCCTGGCCCGCCCAATCCCCAGATCTCAACATAATTGAACATCTGTGGTCCATCTTGGAAACACGACTCCGGCGACGATTTCCACCTCCATCCTCTCTCACAGAACTGGCCGATGCCCTGCACAAGGAATAGTGTAATATTCCACTTGCTACCATTCACGACCTCTATGCCTCCATCCCACGTCGCATCTAGGCTGTTCTGAAGGCGAAAGGTGGCCCGACACCATATTAATCTGGTAAGTTGCACTTTCGTTCAGGTGTTTCCATTATTCTGATAAGCATCTGTATATATAGTAGAATATCAGATAATTAAATTTGAATTTTTTATTATTTTTTAATTGTCATCCGCAATTCCGCAGCCACCTTCCTGTTGTTCTGCTGTTGCCGCTCGTCGTCATACCGTAACCTATGATACGGCCCCGTGTCGATCGCGAAACCCGACGCCCAGCACCGTTCGCAACATACTAAAATAATATGGTAGTCTTGGACGGACGTAACATACATGACATTTCATAATCTCATATGAAAGTTATTTGTCATCTCCTTTCCCGCCTGTACTCTTCTCTGGATGTAGAAAAGAAAATTGATTTATTTATTAATATATATTACTTTGGAGACGTTTTCTTCATTTATCAAAATAATCTTCAATAGATTCGTTGATTGGGGATACTGCAAGATGTATATGTGTTTTTGACCGTTCTCTGTCTTGAAGTGACACTCGTTTTAAAACAGTTTTTTTGTGAAACCTGTTGTGCTCTGCTTAGATTTCTACCAATCAATGAGAAGTTGCTTTTGTAATAGCCTTCACTAATAGCGCCTTGTGCCGAGTATGTTTGATATCTTGTTACCCAATTAAAAAAACAGATACATAGAAAAGAAGCTTCCATATGTGTTTGGAGTTATTCTCGAAAAATATGTCGTAAAAGAAAAAAAAGATTGTAATATTGTTTGTTTGACATTGTCTAATAATATTAGGATATATAATTTTAATGCGGGAACCATCGGCTCAACTTGTACTTTTGGGGGAAAATTGCCTTATTAAAAAAGGAACTGTAGATAACTGACTGCCATTTGGAATTTTATTTTGTTATTAAGAAAAGAATAAACGCCTTTTGTTAGTTTATAACCACTACCTGGACTTTGTATAAACAGCCTTTTGTGACAGGCAGCAGAAAAAAACACTTTAGGCAGAGACGATTATAAAACTAAGAAATTGTCAAAGTAGATTTATGGCACACCTGGATTTCCAGTCGGGGTTCTGTGTGGCACTAATTTATTGTCATACAAGATTTATAAGGATTCACCTAAATCTTGTACGAGTATAATTTACTGTTGTTGTTGTTTGCGATTGATTAGATGCCAACCTGGAGAAGGTAATATGGAACGTTAAATTAAGAATATCTTTTATTAGCAGCCCAACCATTTTACGATATTTCGAAATCTAGTTTTTTAAACCCTGAATCTGTCTTTTTCTTTGAAAGTATTTTGTTGTTAGTTGTGCAAAACAGGAATCGGTCTTCATTGATATTGTTTTATAACTTAAGCGTTTTGGGCCGAAAGCGGGGGAGAGGGGGGTAGGAGTTGTTTTGTATCTACGGTGCTTTGGGGAATGGTTTTTAAAAATGTAAATACCCCTGGCTATATCGTTTAATTGATTTTGTATTTGAGAAGTGTTTGATCGACTCTGCTTTGAATTTTGTTTTGACTTTATCTGTAAGTTGAACGTTGTATTACAAGATCATCGTCATCATTGGAAGAGTAAGTACTTTATTTTAATTCTATTTATATTTTTATTAGATAGTGATATGTTGATATTTTTATATACGACATTTTAACTTTGGCCTCTGCATTACATTGTAGTTAATATAAAAAAATCAGAAATATTCATGTCTTAACCGGGATTCGAATCTGGGATCGCCTCTTTCATTTTAATTTATGAACATTTTTGTTCATATTGGTAATTAAATCTTCTCTTTTAACAGTTCTGATTAAATTTATTTACGGCCGACTGAAGTCGGAATAAGATAGGGGAGAGGATATTGGAAGCAATCTGAATGGAGTTCCTGATCCAGGATAATACGGACTATGTTTTGCTGTAGACTCAAACTCTTTAGAAAAAATTGTTGTCGATGTCGGGAATCGAACCAAGGACTATAGTTTGAGACGTTAAAGACAAGTAGAACGGAAGAATTCGTAAAAAAAATCAGTTTTTATTTTTTTATTCCTTGATGAATTTTGTGTGCTGGCAATCAGTAGAATTGATCTCAGGCCTTCCCGAATACTTTATTGTGATGCTTGCTAAATTATTAAAAATGATGACCATGGGTGTTCCGCACGAAGGCAGGCTGTGACCTGAAGGTCTCAGAGCAAGGTGAAGTGGGGATAATTTTCCTGTGCCTTTTATTAGTTGAAGATCACGTTTTAAGAGGGGGAGATTCAGTTTTACCTGGGTACTTGTGTTATTTGCGCTGCTTAGAAATTAAATATATTTTTATGTGAATGAGTGATGTGGAGGCAGCACTTTCATATTAGTCAGTTACAGTTCTATACTCAATTATTTTTAACCTTGTGAAGCCGACCAAAATATAAGGTAGATTTTGGTATTCAATTTGATTGTAATAGATAGGTGAAACCACCCTGAAAGTAGAAATTTGGTGGAATTTTCAGAGAAAAAAGATTTGATAGTTATTGCTATAATTTTTTATTGATAACTCCTGAATTGTATCATAATCTTAGCTGAACACTGATTCAAGCACACACTGTTTAAGACCATACCATCAATTGAACCCGGGACACGCTATGGATAACAGGAACGGGGAATTCATATAAATATAGTTATTGTACTCTTTTCATTCACTTTCAACGGTGAGATATTTTACTTAGCCTATGCCTCCTTTGTTTACTAATCATATAATTATTTAAGATTTTTCGTGTAACTATTTGCCTTGCTTAAGGTAATATTTATCACCACAGCATAGGGAAGATCTAATTATTTTTACTTTACAAAATAAGGTCTATAAGAATACAAAGTGAACATTTTAACCACTTTTTTCTAACAATCTTTAGGCATCTCAGGTTCAGGCTGACATAGGACAGGACACTAAGAATATGAATTTTAAATCATTAAGTTGATAATATTTTGCCTACATATTGGTTATTCCAATTATTTTTGTATTTAGGCATCTATAACTTAGGTCGTATAAATTTTTGAAAGGATGAATTGATAAAATTAAGGAAGTGGGAAGAAACGGGAGAACCCTGAGATATTACAGGGGAATTCTTATGCATACGCTGTTTGTACATCACAAAGCTCATGCGGCATGACACCAAAGTACCAGAAGCAAATGCTGAGTTCTCGGCACTCCTATTTGAAGTGAGGAATATATTTTGTTTCAAATTATTGCTTGAATATACACTTTTAGATAATATTCACAGAAATACAGTAATTATACACTTGTGGTTTACCTACCAGGTTGAAATATTTTACTTAACTCATGCCCTTGTATGAAATAGAAAGAGAACCATATTTTCCTAAGAAACTTAAGCAATCTTTGGCTGCTGTGGCCAGACGCAGAAATATAAAGCAGTGTATAAAAAGTGGATTTACTTCATTTCTTATGCCTTTGAAAGCATTAATCGAGTTCTGGCTGAAACAGAAATATAAACAAGTGTATTAAATATGTTTTACTATATTCCTTATGTTTCTGAAAGCGATTGAAAGTCTTTGCATGTACTTTCTTTATTTTAAAACTTTAGTTATCATTCAAGTTTACGTACTTAATTTATTAATTCTCATATCTATGAAACTGCAGTGGATTTAAGAGAAAATTTAAGATCTTTAGGCAACTTTTACTTAGACAGGATTGAAGGTCCATCATGTTCAGAGGTACTGCATAATAATTCGCTGAGATATTTCTTCCCAGTACGCATACGATGTTTGGTATATATTTAATAGAAACTTCATAAAGTACCATTGGAAGTAAGCTTTGTAGAATCTTGGTCCGCGTGGACAATAGGTCGACGCGAAACAAGATAGAACATCTTTGGTGTTGTTTCTTGATAAAGGAATAAGAAATCAGTGTGAACGAAAACTTTAGCAGAAAGTTGATTTACAACGCTTTCGCATACTTTATTTTGTATGTTGCGGTCATGTTACGGTTAAAATGTTCAACCAGAAATATACATGCTGAAGGTAGGATTACAACCCGAGATATTGAACTTGATATCTTACTGCTAATCGGTTAAAAACTAAACATGGAAACCTACCGTTAGTACACTATTTTATATAGAAATCATAAATAAAATCCAATAATAGAAATATTCATACCTCAAGTGGGATTCAAAATCGTGAACTTCAACTCGCTGCGCCTTACAGGCCTTTGCTTAACAACTTAACATAGAAATCTAACTTTCATATACTTTATTTTGTATGAAAATTGTAAATAAACCCCAAAATTAAAATGTGCATGCCTCAGATAAGATTCGAATCCGCAACCTTTGATTTGCTACCTTACCGGCTATTGGTTACCAGTCTAATATAAAAATTTAGCTTTCGTATATTTTTTATATGGAAATTGTAGATAAAATTCAAAATAAAAAATATTCACGCCTTTGTAAGCATTCGAACTCCTGAACTCTGATTTACTGTCCTTGGTTATGAGGTTAATATGGAATATAGTTGCGTACCTCTAGCCGGTATCCGTTTAACGAACACGTGTTGCTTACAATTTACCGAGTGCCTACCACCACTTGCTACTCACTTACGGAACGCTGCTACCCAGTGGTTTAACAAATGCTAATGCTTAGCATGAAAATTTTTTTACCCTGCGTCACTAATCAGAACGACGGTGTTAGTTGCAAACTAACTTGACGCAATGACGTTAAAATATTATAGCATCTGAAGAAGGTGTAGACCCTGCACAGTGTGATCTGAGGAATTTAACAAGACTTCGATTATATGTGAAATAATATTCATCAGATTGTGTGTGAATGCTAATGTTTATGCATCAACCTACAATATTTAAATGCCCACAGATGGAGGTCCTCTTTGTAAAATGAAAATACCAGCAGAATCTCTGAAGGTACAAAATTGTTATTACTATAAAAATAAATCATAAAGTAGTAAGAGTAGTTTCTCATATTTCAGCGCTTCAATTCAATTACTCTTGAAAATCCAACCTTAGTTTACAGCTTGCAAGTCTTCAACAACTTTCTGACAAACGAAATGTAAACTTGAATTTTATATTTTTGTTTGTTTAGCAGCTCTCGTTCTCGAGTGGAAAGCGGCCTCTGAATAATTTTATTTAACAGTAATTATCCCACAATTTATTTTTTTAAAAAAAGCAGTCAAAATACTGAATAGTTTCCTGAATTTTGAAAAAACTAGGTTGGGATATTCGGAGGACACCTTACAAATGTCCTGATATAAATTAGATTATTTAAAAACATATACTCTTTAAATTAACGTTGCAGAGTTTGAATGGCGGAGAAACAATAAAAACAAATACCTTCTATGTCATGTTAACATATTTTAACCCCTACCTTTTTTTAGCATCAAAATATTGATTTTTCCTTAATTTGTTATAAACAACTCTTAATAGAACCTTTCGCTAAACTGTTATAAAAGGTGACAGTTCAAAGTACCAGTTATTTATACCACTTAAAATTCATATACATTGACACGCCTGATGCGCTTACCATTTCTACACTGTTTCCCTAAGATTTTATAATGAAAATGTTTATTAATAAACGTTTGACATAGTATTTTATATTTCCCATGAAGTTTCATTAATTCTTAAAGATACTTTCTCCTCCGAACATTGTTACTCTTCTGTTGAAGTTTGAAAAACTGAAACCAGATAATTGTTTGAAAAGAAAGCTTCCTACACTTAAAATCTCATCCTGCGCGCTAAAATCATGGTTAACAGTACTTAACATCTTTTTGTAATAGAATTATTTTCCTCTGAAGTCAAGTGATCAGTTTTTTTCTGCAAAGCGTAAAAGAATTACTGTTTAAACACTGACATATACGATTGACTATTGGTTAAGATCTGATTTAATAAAAAAAAGTATTGTTGTTTGTTTTAAGTAACCAACATATAAAAAAGAGTTTAAGCCACCAGTTATTGTTAAGATGTACAGAATACTTTCGTGTTGAGTCATATGCCATGATAATTAGAGCCAGAACCATTTAATCTATATTTAGCAAGGTTAGGCAGAAGACCAGTAGGATATTCTAATTATATATATTTACAATTCAGTATTTGCAGAATATTCATAGAATATACTCTGGATATTCCTGGAATATTCTCTGAAATATTTGAAGAATCATTCTCAATTCAAATAAATCGTTAGGAGTGCGGTTTGATAACTCATACATTTTGAAGTTCTCGTCATAAATTAAACGTATCATAGATTATCCTTTATTGATTCCGATTAGATGTTTAAATATATTTCAAGGATCCATTATTGAAAGAGTGTTTTAAATGTGAGGGTTTTGTAGAATATTCTGATAATATTCATAACAAATACACAAGATAAACTGTTCCCATTCAGGTATGCCTAGTTGCGTCAAATCTACTAGCTGTGTCAAACTTACTATAAGCATTAACTATAATATTCGAAACTAGTACGGTTTTTTTTTCGTATCTATGCAATACAATTAACATTGATATGAATCTGTTTTATAAAAATTAATGCTTACGTGGGTAAAATACCATGAAAGGACCGTAACCTTTGCGATTCTTAGTAGATTTAAAATGTTTTCCTTAAGCGAGAAAAGTATTTTTAATTGTATTTTTTAGCTATAGTAGAATATTTGTAGTCCTACACGTATGCGACCAAGTCTTGTCAGATGATAAACGACATGACTAGTGTAGTGTATATTGTGTCTGTTTTGTGTTTTTTATGTGTTTATATGTTGTATATATTGTGCGTTTTACGTGTGTGTGGCATCTCTAAAGAGTGCATTGCCTTTCCTGTCAAAACGTATAGCGAGCCAAGTATCATTTATGTTAAAGTGTGTGTATGTTGTGTTATCCACTTCTGAAGTTCTCCAGGGTTACTTTGATGTATATTCAAGGGTCATCGTATTGCAAAAATATCGTTTGTTATATGTAAATCTATTGTCTTATAGCTTTCCTAACGTGTTATTATTAGGACATGTCTGTTGAGGATTTTGTAAATTTGGCAACACCGAAAACGGTAATTGCGAGTGATCCTATGTCCCCTCTCACTTACGTTTCTGCCATATTCCGTACCTCGCCTTTCCCTCGTCACTACGTCAAATCTGCTAAAGAGTGCAATGGATCCATTCCATGGTATGTTATTGTTTGCACATATAAATGAACAATCATATATGGCGCATATACATGAAATTCAGACTATATTCCAACACATACCGTTACATATCATTGAGATAAGTGAAAGCTGGCTTCTACCAGCTGTACGTTCCACTGATATTACTCTTCCTGGCTGTAAGATTTTCAGGAATGATAGACTAAATAAGAGGGGGTGGAGTTGCAATCCTAGTGGATGATAACGTCAGATCTGAAGTCATTTCAAAATCTCCTGGCAATTACATGAAACAAACTGAATTCATTGTTCTAGAATTGACAATTAACATAACAAAACTAGCTTTCGTAGTTGCGTATAGACGTGTTCGTAGTTTCGTAGTTGCGCCTGGTGCTTGTTTCAAAAATTTTGAGGATGAAATTGGTAACATAATTGGGGTATATGAACATGTTATAATTACAGGAGACCTTAACTAAGATTTGTTTTTATTTAAACCACACATACAAAAATTTCGTAATTCGATCTCGTCTTATAATCTTAATATCTGTAAAATACAAGCAACATATCACACACCTTCTTGTCACAGTTGGCTAGACTTAATATTAACAACACACCCAGAACGTGTTATTAAACATGGTCAGCTGAGTGCAAGTGGTATCTCTTTGCATGATCTGATATTTGGTGCTTATTCTCTCTCTGTGAAAAAATATAAACCCAGAATGGTGACTTACCGTGATTTGAAAAACATAAATCTGGCAGCGCTAAATTATGAGGCGGCTAACATTGAATGGCATACGATAAACAATAACATAGATCTTACTGACAGAATGATTGCCCTAAATTTATTAATTCTTCAATTACTTAATAAACATGCCCCTATCAGGAGAAGGCGAGTAACTAGACCCCCATCACCATGGATTACACAAGACATTTTGACATTGATGGCGGAAAGAGACTCTGCTCATAGAAAGTTTAAGAAAGAAAAACGAATGAACTCAGACAATACAAGTATTAGTTTTGAACGTTATCGATCTCTTAGGAACCGCTGCAATCAGGTTGTCAGGAAGGCCAAGAAACGTTTTGCATCTAGTCTGCTTAATGTGTGTGGTAACCCTCGGGTGCTCTGGAATAAATTAAAAACACTGGGGGGTGGGGCGAAAATTAGATATTGACCCTACTCAGTACTGTTCATTAGCTGATTTAACCGTCATTTCAGTGAGGTCCCATTTATTGATAGAATTGTTAAAACTCAAACTATTAATTCAACTTTGAGGCGCCAGGTGGATGGGGACAAATTTTATTTCACGCTGGTTAGTCCAAGCCAGGTGGCAAGGGCTATTCTGAAAATCAAGTCGAATGCAGAAGGCGCTGATCAGAACTCAGCTAATTTTTTTAAACTAATCGTTCCTCTCTATGTTACTGATATCTTTAGTAGTTCAATCACTTATGGAAGTTTTCCATTAATTTGGAAACTAGCTTTGGTTCTCCCCCTTCCTAAAACTAGCAGTGTGACTTCGGCAACAGACTTCCGTCCAATCAGTATTCTTCCGGCTTTATCGAAAGCACTGGAATATATTGTTAAAGATCAGATCCACAGCTATCTTACAGACAACAAACTATTAGAACCTCTTCAGTCAGGTTTTAGACCTAACCAAAGTACCAATACTGCACTGGTACACGTAACAGAAGATTTTCGTTGGGCCATAGACCATAGACAAGCTACAATCCTAGTACTGTTGAATATAGCAAAGCTTTTCAATCTGTCGACTACGATATACTGATGGCTAAAACTGAAACTTTCTTTAACTTTTCTGAATCAGCCATATCGTGGATTCGCTCCTACCTGGTTAGTCGTGAACAATTTGTTATATTTCTTAATAAACCCTCCTCTGTAACCCCAATCTCATGCAGTGTCCCTCAAGACAGTGTTTTAGGTCCTCTTTTGTTTGCTGTCTACATCAATGACATATCTGATGCCTTAACGTACTGCCGTTAACATCTCTATGCCGATGACCTTCAAATTTATCTCTCAACCTCGCCATCGGAGTTACATCAAGCAATAAATAAAGTGAACCATGATTTAGATAGTTTAGGGAGATTGTCACTAAGACATGGCATGAGCATCAACCCAAGAAAATCCCAAGCTATGCTCTTAGCTTCTAAGCATATTCGTGGCAATATTGACTGTGAAACGTTACCCCCCTTAATTATAGATAACACTCCAATATTGTTCCAGCGCACAGTCAAAGATCTGGGTTTAATGCTGGATCATAACTTATCCTGGACAGATCATGCTAAGCACATAAGTAGCAAATCTTTTGCATCTTTGTACTCACTAAGTCGCATAAAAATATTATTACCAATGCCGGTTCGAATATATCTCTCTAAGAAGTTGGTACTATCACACCTGGACTATGGGGATGTAGTTTACTCTGGCCTTACGAATAAACTAGCCAGACGACTGCAGCATGTCCAAAATGCTTGCGTTCGTTTTATTTTTGACCTAAGATACTTTGATCATCTTTCGCCTTACCTTAATAAATTAGGATGGCACCGCTTACATGATCGCCGTAAGTCCCACAAACTTATACTCCTATACAAAATGCTCAAAAACAATGATCCTGTCTATCTTTTCTCACGCTTCCAGCAATTATGCGATTTTCATAAATTTAAAACAAGATCTCGCAAAACTACTCTTCTTTCAATTCCGCGGAATAAATCAAACTTTTTTGCTAAATCTTTTACAGTCTCCTCTTGTAATCTTTGGAACAGTCCTCCTCACTCGATCAGGAACATGGATTCACTGGCAATATACCAGAAAAGTGTTGAGACACTCTTTATTAATTAGATGTCTCACCAGGCAATGAACCGAGCAAAGTTTGCTTCATGTTTTCTTTTTTCTATTATTATTCTTATAACAATTAGAAAAGTTTTGAGAAACTGTTTAATAATTAGATGCCCCACCATGCAATGAATTGAACAAGGTTTGCTTCAGGATTTTATATACAACATTATTTTATCATTTTTCCCTCCAATTACTATTATATTACAATGATATTATAAAGTAGAGAACTGCGATATATATAGAGGTGTGTGTGTGTATTTGTGTTGTAGTTGTGACGTAGTATGTGGATTGCTTCTGCTATGTGTTATGATTATATTATTTGTACTAAAACAAAGCATGTGCTATGTGTATTTATGGTTCAGTGGAAGAAAAGGTTGTGTGACCTTAACTCCGCCATAACAAATAAGACGAAACATAAATAAATAAATTATAATATGCGACTTCAACTGCTAAAATTTTCGAATACAAAAACTTTACATTAAATACACTCCCAAGACAATGGCAGCTAGATTTTCAGTACATTTTATTGAATTATCAAGCTTTGAATTTGTACCTGAGTGGATGATAGACATAATAGCACAGGTTCTGTAAGGAAAGCGTCTCGAGTTTGATTGATCACATGAGCGAAATGTGCCTAAAAACTTAGAATTATTTTGAAATTTGTGATTTAAATTAGATTGTAGTTGAAGACAATACTAATGTAAAAGTTTTCGGAAATCTTATTCCCAACGATGTTTCAAAGTAATTGTATAACTGGCCTAGCTTTTAGGGGGATACGAAGTTACTTCTTAGTCGTCATCAAAACCAGTGTTTCCTTCAGAGAAAACTGTTTGAATACCACTACTATGACTTTTTCATTTTTTGTTTATAAAGTCTAGGATTCGTGTATTAATTTTACATTTAGAGAACTTCCGCTGAGTATATTTTTCATATGGATACGGGTGAGATAGCTTATGATATCTTTGCATGTAAATTATGTATTACTTGCTCAGAACTGAAATATTAAAGTTTGTTTCACATAGTTTCTCTTGGAGATGATTTTTATGCTTGTTCTTCTAAAAATCTCAAATTTCTTCAGATAGATTAACATGAATATATTCAGTCATTTTGTTTCTGCTAAAGGACAAAAGTGATGCTGTGACACTTCGCACATATTTAGGTTTGCTGTTATCCTCATTCCTGTAGCTTGTGAAAGAGAAATTTTGTTTGAACAAAATTTAAAATAATGGAAATGTATTTGGAAGTCGTCTCGAGGAGTGCAATTTAGTAGATTTGTTGCTTAACTATATGACCTGCTC
>JAGDQP010032398.1:6231-21342 GCA_022664845.1 Lepisma saccharinum | reverse complement strand
AGTCTTGTGTGTGTGAAATTTTGCAATCGATTTTAAACATCTTGATGAGATGGTAAACTGCGCCTCCATGGTACAAATGTAGTCCCGAATCCGGGCGGGGACCTCGCCCCCATATGGGAAGTTTTCCCCATTTTTTGTAAGCAACTCTTGGTCATAAACTTTTATACCTAATTTCGTTTCTCTAGATTCATTGGTTTGAAAAATGTTTTGGCGGCCATTTTGGATTAAAGATGGCTTCTTTTCATAACGTTTTATTATCGTGACTTACTCATGATGGTACACGTTCCTTTAAAATTTCATTTCTCTAGCTCGAATGGTGTAGAAAATGATATTTGGGAGGCCATTTTGAATCCAAGATTGCGACTTTTTAAAAATGTGACATTTTCCTAAACTACTTGTTATGATACACCTTTATGCCAAATTTTGTATTTCTAGCTCAAAGGGTGTAGAAAATGATTTTTGTGTCCGCCATGTTGGATCCAAGATGGCGTCTTTGGAAAAATTTGGTAACATTTTCGTAACTTACTAGTGATTATGTACCTTCATACCTAATTTCACTTCGCTATCTCCAGCAGTTTGGGCTGTGTATTCCATACAACAATGGGTTTGGCGGCAATTTTGGATGCAAGATGGCAATTTTTTCAACATTTTGTATTATTTTCTTAACCTACTAGTAGTCATGTACCTTCATACCAAATTTTATTTCTCTAGCTCAAACGTTGTGAAAATGCATTTTTTGTGTCCGCCATTTTGTATCCAAGATGCCGTTTTTGGAAACGCTTGGTAATATTTTCGTAACCTATTAATGATAGTGTATCCTTATCCAAATATCGTTTCTATTGATTTAGCCGTTTAGGCTGTGTATTCTATAAAACAATGGATTTGGCGGCAATTCTGGTTCCAAGATGGCGACTTTTCAAAATGTCATTAGTTAATATTGCATTGTCATCCAGTTTTGAGTTATGTTTAAAGTTTCAAGTCTCTAGCTCATTGGGAAATTAGTTTAAAATCGATTGCAAAATTTGTACCGAACAGACAGACAAGAAAGCTAGTTATTCCAATTAATTAATTACGATTAACTGTCTCGACGCACGTTATCACCGTGGATGAGCACACTCTTGTTGATTAACCAGAGTAGGAAGTTTCTCCAACAATGCAGTCCGCAGGCGTTCAAGCTGCTGTCAGTAGACATCTGCATTGATGGATTGGTTACGTGGGAAGAGCTCAAAATGGATTATCCTGCGTGCACCAAACATTCAACATCACTTTGCAAGGGTGGAGGTTCCTGCGTTCCGCTTTAGGGAACCACTGCCGTTTGCGTGTAATGTTATGATAGAGGGACCAGTATTCATTCTCAGCCAACATTCTGTCTAGAAGGGCTCACATTTGTGACAGGTGAGCAGGGAACTGCAGATGTCAATCGCTGCTGCTTCTGTTGAGGCGTTAACACATGGGGTACCCTCTTTCCGAGTTTCGACAGGTACTCAAGGACCTGGAGATGACGATGAATGATCGAGTGGATGACATGGAGTTCGCTGGCCATTTCTTTAACAGTTTGCATTAGATTTGCTTCCACTGCTGTTCGAAGGACATCGTTGTCGAGCTGCACAGGTCTTCGTTTTAGTGGTTTATCAGTGAGACTGGTGTCCCCAGACCGAAAGCTCTGAAACCAAGTCTGGCACTTTCGCACATCCACAGCACCCTGACAATGTACCGCATCGATGTTTCGTACCGCTGCGCTGACTGGATGTCTCTGGTGAAATTCATACAGCATAACATGTGGTCCTCCAAAGCTACCATGATCAAACACCAGCCACACTTCCAAAACGTAGAGTAGACAGTTCTCCTTCTACACACTGCTGGACAAAGTGCCCTATAAAACTCAGCTATGGAACATGACGTCTACTTCACAATTCGCTCGTCAGATGGCGTCATTGCAGCGGTGATCATACATACGCCATTACTTAAGAGATAATATGATATTCAAAACATTTTGACAGTTATCGGTTAAAAATCACTTAGCTCAAATAAGACCCACACAATTGCTGATGTTACAAAACCCGATGTTCTGCTCCGATTCGGTGTCGTATTCTCTTAGAGACATCTATTATTCTTATCCATAATAAGCACTGTTAACACCCCAACGTCTTCCTCCTTTTCAAGCAATAGAGTTCTAACTTTTGATCACTAAGTCCTCTAAAAGCCTGACCACATGTTGATAAAAATTACACTTACACCAGTACTCGCATTTGGTCTTTTATGAGCCCAGCTAAACCAAAAAGCCACAAATCGAGGCTGTTAGTGAACTAAACATTAAAACTGCATGTGTATGTTAAGAAAGTCATTCAGAAATGGCACACAATTGAATATCAAAAGAATAAGAAAACATTTTGAATAGTCGTCATTAAAAACCACTGGGGTAAAAAAAAATCCCACGCTAGTACCGAAAGATTAATATGATGTATTTTCAACTTTTTGTTTCAACTATGACATATCTTTCGCTAATATGTGACTTTCCAAGGTGACATATTACACTTATTGAAAAATACGAATTTGATAGTGTACGTTTTTGAAACGTATGAAATATTTGACAACGAAATGTCACCACTGAGTACATGATTGTTCAGATGGCAAGAACTTTAGGAACGTTTGTTAGTGTTTGTTTTAATGGTATTTTCATTGAGTTTTCAACTACACACATTTTACCGTTAATTGAACGGCTTATTAACGTTTCGAAAATTTTTTTTTTTTTTCGTCGTTCCATTTCGACTTTGAATCTGACGTTTATTCTAAATGTTCAATAGACTGTTTAACTATTATTAAACGTCGGATGAACCGTTGCATAGGTGGGCCTATACAACGTTACAAATATGTTTCGAAAATACGTGTTTTTATCATTTACGTCTTGACAATGAAGACTACGTTTATTCTTACCCTATGAGTAAAATGCCGCTAGATGCTGCTGAACCGAGCCGTCTGAGCTTGCGGCGACTGCCTTCAAGACTATACAATGCCTTCAAATACAGCCTTCGAAACGTAAACGGAATCGTAAAATATAGCAATTTCGAAGACTCCTCCATAGCCGAATGGTTAGAGTGACGAGTTACAAACGAAAGTTCCAGGTTCGAACCCCACTGCACATAGTTGTAAAATTTACCGACATATTAATATATCATCATGAAAGCAACACACAAAATCCAACTCAATATGTATACGAACCAGGAACCATGCTTTGGTTTGGCTAACTGAAAAAGGCTGGCATAAAGGTTGACAAAAAGGTGGGCATAAACAATTTTTAAAATCACTTCTAAACATACGTTTCTTCATTGTCAACTGCTTGCCGATGAACACTAGTTTTTTCTTAACGTTAATTTTTGCCTGTTTCTCAAACATTTTTCAACGTCGAATAAACCGTTGAACATGCATACATTCTGGTACATAATACAACTGTTAAATAACATTTTTGTACTAAAGTATTTTCAACGTTTCTGTGTTACTTGGGTTACATAGGCTCGTGACATAATGGGCCGACAAACTTCGAATCGCGTATTTCCTTTTGAGTAATCCCTTGTGCACCTATTGTACAATTAAATATTCATTTTGGATTGATCCCATTTGAAATCTTTGACGATGGTATGCTATATCAGCTCTACTGTTACTGCTATTGAAAATATGAAACTCTGAAGTTTACTTCCCCACGCTTTCGGCAGCCGATAGTTCCGAAACGTGGTTGATGTTTTAGTGAATAGTTTTTGTTTTGTTTTTCGTTTTTCAATGTACTACCATTTATTTCTCGACGTTTGTTGGTGTATTTCATTACCACCTTGTTTGTGAGGCACTCCACGTCATATCGAGCGCATTTTAATGATGGCATCCCAGATTCTACTTATTTTGTCTCAACATTCAATGAGAAAATTTGATTATGTTTTTTCCTTTATGCAATTTCATGTGATATTCTTTACGATTTGAATATAGGATAAATGGTAAAAAATCTAGACTAAAGCTCGCGATATCGTTTAAACATGATTTTCATCGTAAACTACAAATTATGGTTCATTTTATTACATTGAATTTGTTGAATGTATTAATATTAGTACAATGTACTCAAAAGTATAAAACAGTGGTCGCAATACTTGCTAATAAAATTAAAATAAATAATAAGTGACTTCTAAAGACTTTCCATAAAAAACACTGGATATCTATGAGTGTACTCCAATTTTATATTTCTCTGTCTCTCCACGAAATGCTTAATATCCGTTATTTTTTTTTTCATTGATTACATGGGAATTGGAAACATGAATTTATTTAGAAGAACAATTCTTAATAAAAGAATATTATTTTTTAAAATGACTCAGCAGCTCCTGACTTCTAAGCTGAGATCCTACATATTGACTTCACTTGGTTTCACACTCAAAAAAAAACATTGTTTGGATCTCTTCGATAATCATAAACTTCAGTCCTCTATCATTTTGTAACGCAATAGTAAAGAATTTAAAATTAGATTATGTCGCACGTTAATGCAGCTGTAATATAAAATAAGTTATTAATTTAATTTTAAATATTAGTTTTAAGTAATTGCCCTCTTTTTAAAGGTAACTCCCTGAGAATTCATGAAATCGTCCACGTCCATTATGTCTTCCTTTAATTAACATCATTATGCCTTCCTATTATTAACATCATAGACTAACTACCACGTTGCCGACAGAAAATGAAAGACTTGTGAAACTCCTCTCGCATTGATGCGCATCATACTATTTGTTTGCATTAACCATTGTAACATAATATTAAATGTTCTTCTTTTCTAGAGCGGCAGAAATTATGCGATGAAGCTGGAAACCTTTGTCTACAACGTGTTAAAGGTAAATACAATGTTTACTCTACACCTATATGCAATATTTACTTCTATTTACCACACGTTATTCTGAATTAATGTAGAAACTAAATTTCAGATGTTACATACTTTACATATAAAAGCTGCTGAATGTTTCAAATGAAACTTGAAAGTGCAGATTGATTACGTATTTCTTCAATAAAATCAAATATGAATACTTATAAACAGTAAATGTGTAGTTGATCGTATAGAATTTAGCTCATACAGCATTCATATATATATATTAAAATATTAATTTATTGGAAAATCAGTAAGCAAATTGTACTATACCATTTCTGAAACAAATTATATCAAGTAATAAGAATGGTTATTTAAGCATTTTAGATGTGTACTAAGATTATTGAAAATATATATTTTCTTTTAAATTCATCTTAGATGAACTGGAACCAGTTAATACATATTTTGAGAAGAAAACAGGTCTTAATTGCAAATGCCTAATATCTTGCATTGATCCAACCCCAGGAGATATTTACTCCGAAACGTAAGTATGGATATATATTTACCTGAAATTTTCATTATACACAAATGACCGTTCAATACTTTATTACACTGAGAAAAACACTATAAAGATCAGAACTGAAACCTATTCAAGTAGTAAATGTATCGCAATCCTATATTTAATTACATATAAAACATCTTTTGTGATTGAAATATACGTAGAAGCATATTTCATACATTCGTATGTAAAGTAACGAAATAATGTTATTCACAAATGAAGTATAATCTATTTTTTCTCAATGTATTATACACTTAGTACCAGCTTCATATTGCTTCTGAAGCATGTAAACCTAGGATGTGCTTATGTTATAAGTGTAGATTACCCTTCAGATTATGCGGCTCGAATTAATTAATCTAAAGATAATGATGTTTGAAACTTAGTCAATGAAGCAATGTAAATCTTGGTCTTATTTATGCATGATAGCTAATCAGAATGCTAGAACTATTTTAATATTGTAAAGTGCGAGCTTGAATCAACTGTTCGTATATGCGGATGATGTAGGTTTAATAGGGGACGATATAAATGCACTACAAGGTAACACCGATCTTAGTAGCCGCGTGCGATGAGATAGGTCTGCAGGAAAATATAGAGAAAACAAAATGCATGATAAAAAGCCGAAGCAGTAGGAATGAAGTAAACAATTCAAATACTTGGGGACATAAGTAACTAACAAAAACGAGGTCACAGAAAAAACAAAAATTCACTTAGCATCGGGCAACGCATGTTTCTATTCAATTCAGAAACTCCTAACCTCGCGATTACTGTCAAAAAAGTTGAAATTGAAAATATACAGAACTATTATTATGCCGGTAATACTTTACAGTTGCGAAAGTTGGAGTACGACCACAGCGGATGAACATGGACTACGGGTGTTTGAAAATAAGGTCTTCAGAAAGATATACGAGACGAAAGGGGACGACATGACTGGGGAACGGAGAAGACCGATCTCCCTTGAAAACGGAGACCGTTATGGGCACACCGGAACAGCAACTATGGATGAAAATGTGTTGAAAGTGGAATAGATTTTAAGGACAGATCTACGATGTACATATGAACATATTCACTAAACTCTGAGTATTGGATCGGAAGCAGTCGGACAGATTCTGCAAGATAAAAAATGTCCGAGGGAATTCTGCAATCGGCGAATACTGGTGGACTCTGCGATGTTTTAGAAGTACATAGTTTTCTGCAATTGGCACGTCAGTGGCATTTAAAATTTATTTATTATTTTTAAGCAACTGTGGCTCAGGATACACTGCAATGTTGCCAAGTAGCTCGACATGGCAACATACAAGATAGCAAAACGAAAATATTTCGTCAATAATTCCAATTTCTTAAATTATACCAGAGAGTTCACTTCAGATAATAACTTTCATGCACATATTTTTGGTTCGACCTGCAACTGATTTTAAATACCTATTACTCACTTACTATTACTCACTTACTTACTCACTCTATGGCTTATGGAACTTGCACGTTCATCGCCGCAGTAACAAACATTCGCCATCGGGTTCTATCCTGGGCAAGATCAAGCCAGTTTTCAGCACAAACATCTGCTTCTCGAAGATCCCTTCTAGTATTGTCCTCCCAAAGTGATCTAGGTCTTCCCAACAGTCTCTTTCCCTCCGGTTTCAAACCCCGGTGAAATATAATTTTCGTTTTTATCCCATCCGACCTACATGACCTACCCACCTTAGTCGTCGCAACTTCATTATTCTTACAACATCGGGTGAGTCGTACAGTCAGTGGAGTTCTTCATTATGCAGTCTCCCGCATTCTCCAGTCATCTCGTCCCGTTTCGGCCCGTATTTCTTTCTTAACCTTATTTTCAAACATTCGTAATTCACGTTCATCTGCTACGGTCGTACTCCAACTTTGGCAACTGTAAAGTATTACCGGCAAAATAACCGTTCTGTATATTTTCAATTTCAACTTTCTTGATATTTATTGCGAGGTTAGGAGTTTCTGGACTGAATAGAAACATGCGTTTCCCGATACTAAAGGACTTTATATTTTTCGGTTACCCCGTTTTAGCTTGTTGCATAATGCTCCGAAGTATTTAAATTTGTTTACTTTCTCTATGTTCTCAATCTTAATTGTTATGTAACTATTTCCAATCCTGTGTTTCGGCTTATCATATATTTTGTTTTATCTATGTTTACCTGTAGACCTATCTCATCGCACTCTTCTACTAAGACATCGGTGTTACTTTGTAGTGCATCTATATCTTCCTCTATTAAATCTACATCATCCGCGTACACGAACAGTTGATTCGAGCCTTTCAGCGATAGTCCCTTTATGTCCTCTTTTATTTTTAAAATCGCATATCTTAAAGCAAAGTTAAACAGTAGTGGTGACACGGCATCATTTGTTTCAACCGTTCCGAATCTTAAAACCATCTGACATGTTATTACCTACACGTATTCTGGTTATGGAGTCGCTGAGACACATCCTCACAAGTTAAAACATTTTTCTTCGGAATTTTAAATTAAACAAGGAGACTGATAGAATCAAAAGGTTTCTTAAGGTCAATAAATTGCTGGTTAACAGTCCCATTGCATTCGCATTTCTTCTCCAAGATTTGTCTCAAGGAGAAAATCTGGTTAAACGTGGAGCAATTTCTTCTAACTCCACATTGATGATTTCCAATTATTTCATTATTTAAATAATTATCGGTTTGAACAAATGATTTTTTTTTAATTATAGTACAAAATTTTCAAACTTGGAATTTCCCATGTTCATGAGTGCACTACGACGTACCTTTTCCAAGTATACACATAATACTTTGTCGATATCCGACAAATATATGAAAAAAAAGTACGGTATTGTTATTGTATATAATTTCTTAGTTTTATGGTATTGCAATAAGTTTCACGGTTTGATACATTGAACCAAGGGGATTCGACAGAATGCTACTTGCAAACTGCAATTATTTGTTCCAACGAAAAGCAAGGAAATATGGCCAATGTTGGTTCCCTCTGCTGTAGTACCTGTTATAAATGTTCCAACTGCTGCGAGTATAGGCTCGCAGTGATGATTTGGCCCGGTATTAGCAGCTTGTCGTGCACAACTTGGGGACTAATCCATCAGATACAAAGCATGATCTTGCGTGGGTGTAGAGGTGGTCTTGCGGTGCGACGCACAGAATCCGACGGTGACAACCAATATGTTTGGCAAGTTTTGGAGTTGGATGCAAAAATCATTTTCCTCCTTGGTGAGCACTCGAACGAATATGGATGTGTTGCGGTGATCAGAAAGCTACGATAAACAGACTGCACCCATCGTTGGTCTTCGTTGGCCTCCGACAGTTGACTGATTGGAGTATTATTACCGCTCTAATAGAGCTAGTGAGGTTCTAAGGACGGGAGCTACACCTTTGGGGCAAGTGAGCCCCAACCACTTCGTTCAATGGACCCCGGCATGATTTTAAACTTTGACCACGAGCACAGAAAGCGAGCGTCCTAACCACTTGGCCAACCAGAGATTGGTTTCCGATAGTGTATGCGGTACCCACTTTCTCAACTTGTACGCCTTCCCTATGTGGTGCAAGTGAAGTTTGACTGTTTCGTCAGAAATCTGGAAACGTACGGCAAGCTCACAACTCGTCTAGTTGCTGTCCTGTTGTATAGTTGTCTAGAAGTCCTTGTCATTCAAGGCGTGTGGGTGCTCAGTGCGGAGTTCATCACACAGGAACTAATCTTCCGATCTGAACTTTTGCAACCATTGCTTGGCGCTGCGTTAATACACAACCTAACCCCAAAAGCCTGACTTATTCGGCAACGATTCAGTTAAGAACAAGACCAGCTTAAAGCTGTAAAGCAGACAACCTCGTACAAGTTGGGTCGGCACATCCATTTTTATTAGCCACTAGTGGACCCAACACTGCTGCAAGTGCACAAATCATCTTGCTTTGTCACGGTCTATGTTTCCACTTCCACTCCGGTCGCGTTTTCAACACCTGATCAACTTAACACTGGTCAAATAAATAGAGGAACATGACAGAAACAGAGAAAAGGACAGTGCAAAGTAGGAAACGAGGCCACAGATACAAGTTAGTCCCTATCCCGCAACAGACACCTCATATCCAAGCGGCAAAATTGAAAAAAAAATTATCTTTAGAGGCTGTTGTCATATGTGGGGCTAGAGAGGATACATGATAGGTAAAGATACAATATCGTATAGGCCCATACAGTAGCAACTTATCTCTAGTAAGGTATGTGGTCTCCCCGAACTGCTGCTAACAACACTGCACATCTGTTGGGTATAGAATTTATGAGCTTGTTGATCCGAGTTTGGGGTATCCTGGGCAACTACTCCAGAAGGACAATTTTCAGCTGTTGACCAGTAGTTGCACGGGCTAGTGTAACTGCAATCTTTCTCTGCTTAGCATTTCAGACATGTTCTTTAGAATTGAGGTTTGGCGACTACGTGGGCTTCACCATTCGCTTGATGCATGCCTCCTGAAGTATGGCATTCACCAACTGAGCTCGGTAAGGACGGGTATTATTATCCATACAAATGAAATAATTGTAAATTGTTGCTGCCATCGAGACAACATGAAGCCTGAGATTCTCATACGTATACTACACTACTGTCAGGCTAGCATGTCGAGTGACTTTCAGGTTGGTACGTCGACCACTGCCAATGGCGGCGCACACCAAACATCCACGCCAATATATTGCATTTTTACTAATAATAAAAGTAGGTTAATTATTGGTTCGAAGTAGCCGCCAGACCAATGCCCGTCCATTTTATTCCTCTAGACTGAAACGTGGTCGTCGGAGAATATCACCTAACTCCACTCGGAAGACCTCCACTCGTGATGTACACCAAACGTTTCTACGGGCTCTACCATGTTGTTTCTTCAAAGGGACACACACGAATAGTCTCCGTACATAGATACCGTCTTCTTGTAGTTGATTGCGGATAGTTTGGGTTGACACCCTGCGTTCTGTTGCTGTGATCAGTGCGCATTGGAGGTCTGTCGCCTTTTGGTGTATATTCCGACGTGCTGCTAGCACTAAATATTTCCCATAGCGTGCCGTCGTGGCTAATCGACGACCCGCTCCTGGCTTTCACAAAATATTTACTCTGTTGAAACCGTCCGTTCAGGCGATAAATGACACTGAGTGATATTCCAGCTGCTTATGCAATGATCGCTGTGGTTGTTCTGCATCCAGCCTGTCTATAGCTCTCCAGACTATAGATTCCCGTGAACCTTGCTGTTCTGACATTCTTTTTATTCAACGCTTCCCTACACTGACACACAAATACTTTCTGTCTATTGGGGACACAGTACTGGGCTTTTTATTGGGCGTTGTGGTTTTGCGCCTTTTCACGTGTTGTGACACATGCCTCCATACGTCGTCTCTTGCTCAACGGTACCCATGATACAGCAAGTATCTGCTGTGTCTGTTACGGAAGAGATCGTAGCTTCCATTTGCAGTATTGTTTCGCTAGTTTTTATTGTAGTTTTTCCGGTTTCTGCCTTGCTCAACTAATGTTTTGACCAATGCACTTCTGCATCAGTGATCACGTCTTCTCTTGATACGTCATAACCAGCAAGAACTGTTTTGGTTACCTTGTATAATGGCACGTGGTTAACTTTATGTGAAATCCAACATGGTCCTCGAAAATGTGCTTTATAAAGTTAAAATGCTTAATAAAAACGAACAAGTGCCAGTGCCTTGTGAGAACAATGAGTCCATGTCAGTTTCTACTCACGTCTGTTTATCATCTTTTATGTATGACTGTACGGCCTACAATTCCACAATTTCATATTACTGGATTGCTGGCAATGTGAAATGATCCGAACTGTAATTGCTTTATCGTTGTTGGGTCTGAAAGCACGTGTTATTTTGAGTTATAAAGTAAAAAGGTTTGTAATGCAGATTATTTCAGTAATATTATCTCAGACGTGTGTTAACTGTTGCACGTAAAATTAAGTCATGTGGTAGTAAATGAAGGTAACATAGAATGAAGATAAACATTGGAAGTCCTGTGCAGAAAGTAGTTACAAAGAAACGAAAACTGTTTGGAAGTATGATATGTCCGATGCAACAAAATGGATAAGGAACATGAGTCATGTTGCAGGTGAATACTGTAAAAGCTCAAGATTGAGGTGTTTTCAAAATATCTCACTTGTAGAACGGAATAATAAGGGATTTTAATGTAATGGCTTCACATGATATAAACATTGCTCATCTGAGAGGACTGATAACAAAATATCCTGTTAGGAGAAGGAAACCAAGGAACGTTCAGATGAAGATGCCTACCACGATCTTACTTATAGCTATAGGATTTTAGAAGTGCCAAGACGCTGTATTTCATCACAATTCTAGTGGATGTAGATCATGATTAAAATGATTTTTCTTTGGATCTTGATCGTCCTTATTTTGGATGTTTATACACTGTTTGATTGTGTTAAATTTTCCATAGTTATTCTTTAACTGATTACATAAATAATATTTTTTGTTATTAAGAAACCGTATCATTTGCATTCCACTTCTCGAATATTCTCTAAATACACACACTAAGTATTCAGTGTTTGAACTTTTAAGTGCATTTTCCTCAAAACTTTCAAAATTTAGCCTTGATTGATAATCCTGTGTACCCTTTATAGTGTTCCAAGAAACTAAAATATACGAGTCTTTATAAGAACATTTCATAAAATTACAATACATTTAATTTTATATGTGTATCACTATATGTGAATTCGAATAGCCCCCCTTACAGTTACTTATGGAATCTAAATCAACTTTTGGTTTCTGTGATTACGACATATGTTTATAAGGATTTTTTTGGAAATATACCTCAATTTGCTTCTGACGGAACCAAATCAGATAGAAGCCTTGGCATTACGACTTTTATTCGGGCTGTAAGCAACAATAAATTAATAATTTGATAGTTTATTTATATATCAATTACAGCTAAATTAACATTAAAGGCAACACGTATTTGAATATCTGAGTAATTAAGACAAAAATTGAAAAACAAAACACATATTGTTACTTTAATGTGAGAGAATAGAGAATGCAATTAATAAACAATCGTGTATGGAAGCCAGAAACGTTGTAATATATAAAATAGACATTACTTATAGAATAACAAGTAGATGATATAATAATTAAATATATGCAGTGAACTATTAAAAATATTTTTTTCTTTTTATTTCAGCAATACTAATTCAAAAGCTGTCGGCGAGTACATAAAAGTAACTAACATAATTAAGCTTGCCAAAATAAGGAGGAGAATGAGGGTAATGCGTGGAATGATAGATATTATTGGTAAGATTTATAGTCTTTATTTAAGCAAGTAAACTAAATCTCAAGTACTGGCAAAGTCAAAGTTTACGAATGATGTTCAGAGAATAATACACAGTTTTACGAGTCATTTGTAGACCATACATGTAGATAGCTTCTCAGTGTACTTACAACCTTCAAGAGGATGTTCTAAGAAAACACAAATATGGTAATATTCTCTACATTTATATTATTATTATTCATAGAATCAGAAAATGAAACTAGATGAGGTATGAAGCAATGTAGAATGCCTTTTATGTTCAAAAATATTTCAATTCTTACTTAACTAAGAGATATGGACCCTTTTTGGAGTAATAGGCATAAGCATGTTTAATTCCGTTCTATTACAGGTAATTTACTATTTCAAGCATTACTTTTTATAATGTCTGAGATCATTTTCATTTTCTCGCTGTTCAAGTAAATCTGAGAATATCACCGCAACTCTTAACAGTGTAATTGTCTTTGTCCCTTAATTAGGATGCAGATAAGCTTTGCCAATTTTGACCTTGGTTGTTAATCGTGTAGTGCGTTTGTTCAAACTACTTTGCCAGCATTGTAGCGGACAATAGCCCAGTTTCTAACGGAACCGTCCCAAGCAGACGACTTAAAACATGTTAGCCTTGCTCCCTTACGATTCGTTGGTAACAAACTCTTGACGATAGACGGTGCTGGATATAGCTTCGCTGTGTGTATTAGTAGAGTGTGCTGCGTAATATAGAGTTGAATATATGATGGAAGAAAACATAGATATATTGTCTACGTCTGACATGCGTTCTTATATACGCATCTTTTTTTCTAGTTGGAGATGTACAAATTTCTTTGTACCACTTTATATATTTTGCATATCCTAGGAGGAACTCCAGTACATAAATTGTCACACAACCTGAAACGAATTAAAATGAATTTACAAAATGTAATTTTTTAATCAAGAAATTATTTTGAGTTTTCATATAATTCATAACGAAAGATCAAATGTTTTTACGCAATACGAAATGTTATAATTCAGTACATAAAATACGTATGATGTTGACTAGTGACTAGGCTCTAGTCGATTACCTTGTAATATCCTTTTCTCCACCCAATACCAAAGTAAGCCTGAGTTGCCTAAAGGTCATAAATAAATATAAAAATTACACGTCAACGCTCCTAATTGTAAACTATCTTTCCTTTACGGGAAGTGACAGAAACCAACGAACTCCTGTAAGTACTGAGCTCAATAAGAACATGCTTTAGAATATCTTAAATTCTTGTTGGTGCACATGGTAAATAATTGCTAGTAGCAATAATACGAAAGAACTTGCTTAAAGGTAATGTTTACCTTTCATATCTTGAATGACACATAGTCAAATATAGGACTGGCTATTGTGACACATTTATTATGTCTTTAATTCCACGTGGCGAATACTTCATTATTATTTTTAAGTAAGACCAGTGTCACTACCTTATATATTCCTTTTCGTCTGTGATAAAGCAACGGAAAGAATTGACAGTTTGTACCTTCCAGATGCTGTAACATGTATGCTATATGATTTTATGTACACTCTTGAAGGAAATTCTTATAAACTTTTGCACTCCCTTTGCCATTGTTCCAGTTATATTTAACGTTTTGCTGAAGAATCGCTTTGTGTTACCACGAAAGATCTATATTCAACTTCAGAAATGTTTGCATCGTGATCATTTTGGAAATAGAATGTAGTGTAACTTGAACGTTATATATAATACGGAAAATGAAAAAAATGATATATTTGTCTTACTTTGTCAAATTTGAGTTATTAACTGTTTTGTATTGGCAATAAAATTCCTAACAATTTGCCACCAAAATTATATAACTATCTTAAAATCTCACTGAGTTATGTAAATGTGATTGTAATTTACAGGAAAGAGGAGTTTTGAGAAAAACGAGATTAAACTTTGCTTAACACAAAACAACATCCTATTTACAAATCTTTCATATTTAAGAAACGAAACTTTTATTTAAATGTTCTTTGGATCTTCTTAAAACACATAAGATAAAACGCAATAAACCCTCATCGTATTTTTCGTCTCTCCTGTAAAATGTTGCTTTCCCACAAATGGTCCCTTTTAATTTTCCGTCCCTTCAGACGTTTTCTATCCACTGCTGGATGAAGGCCTCTCCCTTTTCTTTGCACATATCTCGGTCTGCTGCTATCCTCATCCATGTAGCTCCTGAAAAGCGCTTGATTTCATCTACCCATCTTGAATTCGGACGTCGTCTCGGTAGCTTCTTTCTCTAGGAATCCAATGTAGTACACTTGTCCACCTTCCATCTGTTCGTCTAGCTATGTGACCGGATCATTTCCACTTCAGCTTCTTCGCAGTCTTGATTACATCCTCTACTTTGTTTGTGCGCTAATCCATTCATGTCTTCCTGTCCCTCCTGGTTATTCCTAGCATTCATC
>JAGDQP010032397.1:0-21342 GCA_022664845.1 Lepisma saccharinum | reverse complement strand
TTACCCTCTTTCAGTCAAATATGTCGAAATCTTCTCTTCCTCCACCACCAGGGCCTAAAATTCAACGAAATCAGAGCTCCACACTGGTACAAAATTTTATATAGTATAGAAAAACTAGTTTAGTCAGCATTTGTTTTGACATATAATCAGTGTTCTGTCCAGTACATCATGTTTACCTGCGACCAAAAAAATATTATTATTATTATTATGTAGGAAAATTTTGGCATTCAGAGCAAACAAAATTAAAGGCACATTAGGATACATATTTAATTGTATTGTATTAAACAAAAAAAACCAGGAAACAAACCGGTAAGAAAAATAGTCACACTGGAAGAAAAAAGTCACTTTTTGTTAAATAAGAATTTCACTGTCATTTTTCCGTGATCATCACGCTGTCTCAGTCTGTTTTCTGCCGAGGCAAATACACCGTTCTACCAGGGCTGTTCCATTGACTTCCTACCAACTTCAAAACGCCTTTCCTTTCTGGCCAGTCATTTCATAACAGCAGGGGTTGGGCTAAAATATTTCCTGGGATATATTTCCCAGGATAATATTTCCTGGGTTATGATTGGTTGTTGAGAGTCTACGGTGCTTCGGCTAAATTTTAGGCGGTTATTGATGTATGTTATCTGGGGTAGTACATATTTATATAACGGATTCAAAGGATCGTGTAATTTTTATCTACGAAACAACACATTTCATTATATCGGAAAAGTGTAATGTCCTATTGAAACAACAGATAAACGTGCAGTTAGTTGCATATTTTAAAACTATATGAATGCAACCGAAAACGTTTGAAAACTAAATATAGTTAAAAAGTTCCTTCACCTCAAAATTGGCAATGGTTTTCCCTGCCATCTAGGAGACACCTATACGTATTAACTCTAGCTTAATATCATATACTGGCAGTTATATGGAATTGAGTAATCCATTGCATAATGAATGTATTGAATCAGTAAGACTTAGTTTGACACACTAAACGCGTGTAAATGCATAATCCGAGAAAAGTAAGGTACATTAATACCACTCCACACTTTAAGAATTATAGTTCCACACTCCTTTCCAACAGTTCCACAAAGTGTGGAGTACTCCACTCAATTTTAGGCCCTGTGACCACCACAGTCTCCCATATACTCTCTCTCTCTCTCTCTCCCTGGCCTTCTCCCGCCTTTCTTCCAAAATTTAGGAAAATATTTACTGACGCAAAAGAAATCCCATTCGTAGGTCAACTCAAGTTGATTTATTACAAGCTGCAAAACAAGGTTTCGTTGTATGCAACAGGTTAGGGAGGTTCGGCAGCATTTATAACGAATGAAGATATCGAATGAATGTTTCGAGAAATTCTCTTAATTACCGAATGATCATTCGATTGTAAAAATAATTCGATTATGTCCATTACTATAAGTCTGTAACCTTCCGCAAAGTAGCTCCCTCCGCTTCGCAAATAGTTCCATGTTTATCGCCGATTATAAAATAAAAAAACTCAATTTTCCTTGTTCTTTATATATTATTAACCACACAAACAAGCAAATTATCAATTCCTTCCCTGTAAAATTTCTAAATCTTACAAGACACGGATGACCAACTTTCGAAGTAAAGTCGTAATTTTATATGTTGTTTCATTATATATCTGCTGCATACCCTCAAAAAGTTTCTAACATATTCGGAGAAGTGTGTTTTGTTAATAATTGAACACGGTCGTCATGGGCGAGGAAACTGTACCAATGAATCATGTGTGATTTTTACCCATTCAATACAAGATAAAACATGTTTTTATTTAACTTAAAACGAAAAGCCATAAAGATTATTCGATTATGATTGTCAGTTTTCCATTATTTGTGATGAAATAAAAGGTTTCGTGTATAAAATATAATTTACTGCTACATTTAAACGCTACAGCACACCCATTCACGTTTCTGTATATGAGAATGAAAAGCGTCCGCCTTGATGGTGAAAAATATTCACTGGTAAAGGTCTTTCATTAAGTGTCCATCTGGCAGGAACGAAGGCAGGTACGATAAAGGCCTTCTGCACGTTTTTGTTCCTTTCACTACAATAGTTAACGTTGGAAATAAGTTTACCCAATTGTAAAGAAATTCAATAGTTTAAAAAAAATATATTTCTTGTAAGTGCGTTACAGCTTCCAAAGAACCTTCTAAATGGGATAATTAATTTTACAGGGGATTTAAAGGCGGAGAAAATTTAATAAGACAGAGCAAAATACCAAGAGGGTTTTTATTTGGCAACATTGTTGATAGAAGAAGAAGGGAAGTGCGGTGTTTTGTCATGTAATTTGGGACGGAGGTAAGAATAGATCTTTTATGGATATCTTCCGTCTTCTTTAGAAGAAAATTATTTCTCTGGTATGGAAACGAATCGAAATTTCCAACAAAGCAGCTTTAAATGCTACTTACACGGGAGAAAGTAATTTTATATTTCTTATTTGGCAAAATACATTCAATATAAGCAAACGTGTCTTAGGGAAGTTTGAATAATTACAGGCAATATGCAACATGTGTTTCATTTTTGCAATAATATTTATAAAACGCGTCTTTAAAGTTTAAAGCCGATGAAACAATAAAAAAGAGCACTTTTATAATTAGAAAAGTGCAATCAAAGGGAGAAAATGAATTGTTGGTACATCGCTAGAATATGATGAATTTTTATGGAAAAAGTATTACCAGAGGGTAATGCACCGAGTAACAAGCGCCTTCTTTCTAGCATAATAAACTGGATTCTTCGCTAGACTATCTGATTCAGTGCCATAATCAATGCAATTTTACTGTTTATACCTACTACGCAAAGTGAATTCTACACGTTGAACATAAAATCATGTGTCATGAAAATGTATATATTTCCTTTTTTCATCGAGGCTTCCTGTTTCTGTGTCCCAAAATTCTGTGTTTAGCATATCTGATGCATTTTTGTTTCAATTTACTAAAAGTAAAGACGCTTCTGCTAGAAGCTGTGCGGCAAACTTTTTTTTATTGAGTATACGGAATACATTTATCTCATTAGCACCCTTGTACAGAGTTTAATGTTCCATTTGTTAATTCGCTTTGGGCATTTTTGTTTCAGGCTGAGCAAGTCAAGTTTCCGACAAGGAGTCCCAATACAAACGTTATTTTTCTAATGTATATTTCTAACAAGAACGAACATTTTACCCACATAGCCAATCGTCAAATTATTTCAGAGCCCCTGAATAAAGTTATTTTCCAAAGAAAGAAAACGATAAAAAATAACTTCTTTTTCTTTCCCATCACTAGTATCGACTAGACTGATGTTAAATAATTATGTTTTTGCTTTCTCTGCTTCTCCAGTCGAGGGTGTATCTAAGAGGGGATATCAATTCGATTAAATTGGAAACTTTAAATTATTTTTACGAACTTATCTTGAACGTACGACTAGAGGATCTATTAAAACGATTTTATTTAAATTGGGATTTTTAGTATAAGTAATTATTGGCTTCTTTGATCGAGTAAATCTTTTAAAAATATTATTTGTTTTCAAATGTACTATCTATTATTGCTTTCGTTATATTCCTCTTTCGTTACCTGTTCTATGTGTTTAAATTCGAGCGAGCACGTTGCGTATCTGTGTCAATTAACTACCAGGTTCCATATTTTACTTTATTCCCATGTCTGTTTCTAACTCAGAAAATATTTTCAATGAATGAATGAATGAATGTTAATTTTTTCTTCCCAACGTTATTCCATGATTTTGTCTCTCAGAATAAAAATATATAATTCAAGTGTTTCTTACTCCTAATGAAGCTATTCGTATAGATCATCTAGAGTCACATGCCAAAATGGCCTAATTTAGTCAAATTAAAAAAAAGTTAGATTGTTTAGTATTTTGCTAAGAATTCGAAATCTTATATGTCAGTAATGTTTACAAGGGTAGAAAGAATACAGGCATTGTTCGTTTGTTACAATTGTGACCCTTAAGGCTTAGTTACTGTATAAATTTCAAACTGTAGTAGGTCCGTTTTGTCACGTGAGTATACATATGATAACTCACTGTTGATCAAAAGTAACTATGTTGATTCTCATTCTCGTTTCAGAAAGAATCTTTTTGCGGAAATGCTTACGATATTTACTTAGTGCTGTGAAGGCAATAAACTATTTATAGTACCTTACAAAAATCTACATTCAGTCCTATGGATGGATGGTTGATAATGTGTATACCTCCTGAAACGGTACTGGCGCATTTCTAGTTGCGTGTCCTTAAGAAATTAATAAAATCAGAAATGGCTTCAGGTGAAGACGAGTACAACGTTATGCAACAACCAATAGAAGTGAAAAAGGAGAAGGTTGAAATTGATGATAATGAGGTAATATTATATTCATAAAAAAAATAAAGTGGAATATAATTTACTTTGCATTTAAGGTCTCTGTTATGCGGTGTGTATGCATTAACATTTGTTTGCGTTTAATTTTTGTAATTGGAAGATGGAAGTTGAAATGTACGCAGTTAAAAGTTTAAAGTACTGGTGAGTTTAGAGGAGTTTAAAACAACTACAATCATCCGCTTTTTTGAATTGCTTCAAGCTAAACCTAGATTTATCTCTACATTTAAAAATACGGGTTTGAACGATGTTCGAAATAGCCATTTAGGCCGTATTATATTATTTAATTTGCTGTGCCGGATAATAATTTAATACCGAAAATAATGTTTCTCGTTGTGTTATAAACCACCATTTATATCCTTTATCTTTTGTAAATAAGATTGTATTCACGGCAGCTAAACAGGCTGGAAAGCACGTAAATCAAATATCTATTAAAGTAGAGAATCCCCTTGTAATGTTTAGATAGTAAAATGTAATTTTTAAATTCGTTCCATAATGCAAGTAAATACTGTCAGAAGGGACTCTTAACAAAGAGTTTACTATAATTAATAAACATTTTTAACGCTAACAAATATTTTCATTATTTCACTATATTATTTTCATTATATTATTCCTTATATAATGTATGAGGCGGGAATTGTAAAAAAAAAATGTTATTTTTCAAAGTAACCCAAGAAACATGAAAAACGTTTTTTTTTTCTGAATTTTCACTAGCCTATTTTCCGGGATAAATTTGTTTCTTGGATGCATTTCTCGCCTAATTCCTGTTCAAACTGTAAGGTAAATTTCACACATCTCAAAGTACCCGCTTTCCACTAATCAACTTATTCAGGCCACTACGACACAGTAGACGATTCTCTTAAGCCCCTTGCAGATGTAATTTTCATTATATGTAATGCCAATTGGGCAGTGATATATTGAGGGTAAAGCAGTTTAGTCGTTATTTAAGTTGTAGATTGGTGCATTTCAGACGATTTTTCCTCTTTCTAAGTTTTAAGATGCTTCCAATTTTACCGACTGAAGAACTACGACATCCTTAATATAATATGGATAATCAGAGCTCAGCAACTATTTTTCATTTATTCTTACAGCGAATAAAATAGAAATCTCTCTTCTAATAAACAAATAAATTTCCTTTCATGACATATTAAGATATTTTGCTGAAAAGGAAAACGCCTCCCCATATCACTCTGCCCGCAATCTCATGAAACGAGTTTAAGATCATCTCAATGAAAACTTTCCAACAACACATCATGCACTTTTCTAGCCTTAGTAATTTTTGAGTTGAAAGTTGTCGACAGACGCATTGAGCGGGAGCTTCCAAGTGTTAGCTGCTAAATCCTAAGACCACTAAAACGTTTGAATTTTTTTGCGCTTTTTCATTTGAACTATTCTAACGTTAATCTGTCCTTTTATAGTGCTAGTTGTGAGTCAAACTACCCTTCTTTTATTGTATTCTCTAATTATTACAGCCATTGCTAGTTAATAAACAAACTTCGCTTGCCATGTCTAGAACGAAATGAAAATGTGTATCATCCATATAATGTTTGACAACGTATATGGGTGAGCAACTGAGAATTTATGCAACCATATCTTTTATATTTCCCAGTTTTGGTGGTGATTGTGGAGGCGATTTTTCTCACTAACGATAAACAACAATCTATCCTTTAGGCCTGTTGATTTTAATAGTTTTCAAAAGTGTGGATCTTTAAATAAATTTTAGAAGGCATTAAATAATTAATATAAAGTCCAAACCATGTTCTGATCGTAGCTCGTTATTTTTTTTTAAGTTTTAATGTTCATAACTTTTGTGTTCATGAATTATTTTTTTTAATCAGATCAACTTTTCATTTTGTTAATGGTTCTCTTCACACTTTGTTTTCAATTTCAGCCGTGTAGTTCAACCTGTACAAACACACAGGATGATATGCATGAATTTGTAAAGACATTAAATTACGACGAAATTGTTTCATCGATAGAAATCGTTCAGCAATTGCAGAAGGCAATAACGGACACCAATGAAAGAGAAAGTGAAGAATGCACTAAGATTGAAAGAGAGATAAAACAAGAGAAAGAACCGGAGGGTGTCCTACGCCACCCTTCAGTGTCTTTGGATAACTTGAAATCTGAACAGGAGGTGAGTAGATTCATATGATATTAATTATTTGAACGCTACTAATTAGTTCATTTAATTTTTTTTGGTGTCTGACTTCTAAGTTAAGACCTCTTTAGACGATATCATGGCTCCTACGCCCCCTCGTATGATAAAACTATACAGTCTGTAGTAGGAGATTTTTTCACGCGATCTGTGCTGCAGATTCCGTGATAGTTTTTTCAATATCAACCCTGGCCGTTAGTTTCCCGAAATCTGAGTCTTAGGTGTCTAAAGGCCATCAAATAAAACTTCAAAAATGCAATGGCGGCTAGAAGTAGATTTGCAATTTAGCTTAGAATAACGCTTCGCTAGTAGCACTGGTAATGTACAGCTTTACAATTATTTCCAATAATCTTAACTCGTTAAGTGTAGTTGAGCAGGTAAATAGATTCCCTGTATTTTAGTTAAATCCCGCTTTTGTTTGAAGTAATTACTACTACTGATTTCCAAGGTCAGTAATAGAGATCAAATAAACTAAATCGCTCTTTAACCATATATCAACATGCGTTTCTTTCGTAGAGGTACATTGTTTTCAACTGCAAGTGAAAAATCAACTTCTCGTAACACGAGAGAAAGTAAATGTTTCTCCACAAATCATCGTGCTGCATTGCAGTAATTTTTTGATTGGATTGTAAGTACGCCATGGACTTGTCACTAGGCTGAGACTGAGCAACCTGGTATAAAGCTGTTTGTTTACTCAAATGAAGCTACGTCTTTTAAATACTTTTTTAAATTTAGTGTTCCCAAAGGTCATCATCGTGTGTAAAGCGTTTACCGCAGTGTTTTAAGTTACATTTTGAAAACTGCATTCTATCTTTCTGTTAGTCATATATAACATGTATAATTGTTAATGAGAAAAAACTACGTTCTCTCGTTTGAAAATTTAAAAAAAAATGAGGTTGGCAACAGCGCTAACCCAGGAAGAATACAATTTAAATGAAAACATCCGCCGCTGAAAGAAATCCAGAGAATGGATGTTACTACATACTATTTTGTGTCATGATGTATAAAAAAATAACTTCTATAACATTATAAAAATATTGATTCAGTGGTTCTAGGGATCCCACCAATATTGTTTCTGTGATGTTTGATTATGAGTCTTTAGTCATTGCAAATCCAGTGCTTAGAGTACTTGAAACTTTTATATGGCTTCCAACATTACCTGGCTTTCCGAAATGGTACTCTGGTGTCTTCCTAGAGCTCATGTAGAGCATGAATTAATCACATCAGTTTGCGCGCATCTAGCTCTACGAGATTTTGCTGTAGGGATTTATTAATAACCGTGTGAGAGTGACAAGATGTTAAATCAAATGCTTTTGAATTTATTTTAACATTTTAAAGTCCTGCCATTAAGAGTACGCAATCTCTTAAACACAGTCTCAAAGGCTTGTATCATAGATAAATTTTATGACCTTTCATTCATAATGCATTTGCAATTAACATTAAATCAATGACCAAATCCATGCTACCATCTATTGATAGTTCACGATTGATTGAAAACGAACTTCAAAACTACGAGCTCTTATGTTTCTTATAATTTAGATAGAAAGCCTTTCCTTTTTAATATAATTTTGCAGTGCCGTTCTTCGGTTAGTGATCGCGAAATATATTCAAAAAGTGGATTTCGGAAAACCTTAAATTAGTTCAAATATATCCGGGAGATTTAGAAACTCGAATGAATCACAGAATCTTATAAAGTTATTTAAAAATTAATTTAAGTTAAAAAAGAATGTGTTTTTACGGTGTTGGTCCACCTTTAGCGCTCTGGACGCAATAGACCGATCCAAGTCCTGAATGGTGGTGAGTGAAATTTGAAGCATTGTTCAGACAGCACAGACTGCAGCTGAGCTAGAATCGAAGGAGGTGAATATTTACGGCAAACTCTGGTTCCCAAAACATTGGACAGAAGTTCGATGATATTCAGGTCTAAAGACAGATCGGACGAATTAAAATGTTAAACCTCTTCAACATGATCGCGAAACCACTTTTGAACGTGGCCATTGATGTAAAAGAAGCACTCACATCTTGGAAAGGGCACTCCTATCTGGAAATAAAGTTCGCACCATTCGGTTGACCTGGTTATCTTTATACTGCTGCTGTAACCTAACCGTGTAATATAGGAAATATTTTATATTAATTTGATTAATACCTTTCATTCACAATATTCTGTATCAATGATGTGTAAGACATTGCTTATTCCATCTTCATACGACCATTGTATTTCAAAGTATTCAGATTGAAACATTTTCAAGATGGTGGTCGCAAATTGTATATTTTCACATGTTATTCTTATTAACATTGTTATTTCTGGTGATAATCTGAACTATACTTTGCTTCCATCTTGATGCGACCATTACAGTTGGAATGCAAAAAAAATAGTAATTTCGAAATCTGGTAGTGACTTTTACTTTGTGACGTTGCACTTTTTCCCTATTCCTATTGCACTTTACACTTTCTTATGTAGTCTTATGTAAGATTTCGTTTGTTCCACCTTGACACAAAAATTAGGTGTGAGATATTTTTTAATCTCACGCCTAATTTTTAGAAGCTTCAAAATGCTCACCATAATAAAGAGAGTCGCGTTTTTTATTTTTGCAGATAGGTTCTTTTTCGGTTAATTCTGTGCTAAATGCCTTTTTTTTCGTCTGTAGCATATGTTTTTTTTTTGTTTTGCTTTTCGAGAAATGAAACTGGTGGTCTAAGGGGCAAGGATCGTTCTGACACAACCGTTTTGTTCCCCGGTTTCGATATGAGAATCACGAAATTGAAGTTATGTTTCGTGTACCTCATCTCTAAATAAAAGAGAAAATTGCCCCGACACATGTGTGTGTACGTTTGAGTACGTGTGTGTGCAAAAAATCTTTTTATCAGCAAAGGTAAATATAACCCGGTAATCCGGGCAAGTTTGGTTAAATTTGACTTATTTCTGTCAAACTTAAAGGCCCCTGGACAACCTTACACGCAGTATTCATATGCCACTCTATTGATAAGTAACTTACGACACTCCAACTCAGTTTTGTCAATTTTAAATATATATTCTAGATCTGAGTGCCAACTTGATATGCTGTTACTTGTTAGTTTTAGAAATAAATAATAAAATACCCTAATCGGATTCTCACCTATAATAAATTGAAGTGAACGTTAATTATTACCTTCTTCATCGGAAACTGCAAGTCACGCAACCAGCAAAAATCAATAGATGTTTTGTCCTCAGATTGGACCAGAGTACAATCTCAGAAGAGAGAGAGAAAAGACTGCAATATTCCAGTTAATTACTGCGTGACTCTTCTTCTCTTTTGCTGTGCTTCTCTGCCGCTGATTAATATCTCCTTCAGCCATATGGAACTTTTCGGTGAAAGAAAAATAAACTGTTCCTTTCATATTCATAATTCATATAAAATTCATGTGTAGGTTGACTAAAATGTCGGTGATAATAGACACTTTTGTGTCCTTTATTTCCATGGTAATTCCATTTGAATTAAGTTTACTTCAGTATGTAGTTATAGACATATGTTTAAATAGCGGAAGTTTGTTTGAATGTAATAAAGAGCACTATAATTCTTAAACAAATTCATAGATACGCATATTACATTAGCATGTAATTACTATCTTTCTTGACTAATATTCCGCGGAAATTTGTATATCTAATTTCCGTCTTAATATATCGACTATACACTTAATTAAAACTCTATTTCTTTGTAATCATAATATTTTGTATTGTAGCAATGTATTTCCAGTGGATCAATGGCAAGGAGCAATGTAGACAAACGTTTTCAAGAATTAAGCTCCGATGAACTTGATCAGTCGATAGAAATTTTAAAACAATTAGAAAAGTTTTTAGTCAATACAGATGGAAGTGAAAGTTTTGGAGAATTTTCAGGAATTCACCCAGATGTAAAAGAAGATAAAGAATCCGATTTTCTATTAAATGAACCTGGAAAGTCTCTTTCGCAGGTGAGTTGTTCCCAAACATATCTACTTGATTGGCTATTAAATTTGTTTTAAAAGACTTTCCTGAAGTAAGTAGTTTCGTATTCTATAGATTTTTGAAGCTTTACTCAAACATATTATCGAATAATTGTGTTCTACTTTACATTATGCGAAAGGTGATGTTTCTGTCGAATAGATTACAGTCATACTTTTGGAGGTGAATGAAGGTGTATATGTGTTTACTTTTTTTAATTATTGTAAATTTTCCTATTGATACAATATTAAATATAAACACACGTTTCTTTGTTGTGTCATTCGTTTTTCTGCGTTACGTGTCATTCCAAGGAATGCCTAAAACTGTCTGGATTGAACTTCAACTGATTCATCATCTTTATTTGGTGTAACAAACATTCGCTTATTACTGTTTGGCACGTAGTTCATAGATACGTATCACATAATGAAGATTTCCCGTAAACTCCAGTTGTTTTCCGATCGATGTGACAGATTTGTGAATGCAGAGACAAACTTCATTTACTAAACCGTGTTAACTTTTATTTCATTGATTTATTATTCACAAGTGATATGTATCTGGAGGACAGTTAGATAGGACTGATACAATATGTTATTCTTTATTTTTAGATTACGGAAATAAGATTCGATTCGGCATCCAAAATACTTAATATATTTTGTATATTTGGAGCGTAAAAGATTATTTAATCTCCGCCGTTTCAAAAAAAAAATAAAGTTGCGTTATCCAAAATTTGTGGTTTGTAGATTTTGAATGAAGATGAAGCATATATCTCACCGTTTTATAAAATTATTATAAATTGTTATTCTAATTGAAATACATTGTAGTTGTCAAGCATACTTTTGATTTGGTTGGACAGACTAGTCTCCAATAATTCAGTTTAAACATGTTTGAATGAAATATCACGTACTAGATTTTAATTTCATTGCAATACTACAACAGCTGTGGTTTAATTAGATATTTCCTAAATATATTTTTTTAGGATTGTTACGGAAAATATAATAACAGTAAACTCAGATGTAAAGAGGACAAACATTTAGATCAGTTATATTCCAACTTAATATCAAATGTCCTTTCGCACATTCCGGACATGCTCTCGTCGGATATAGAAAATAAATGAAAAACTATTTCGTATATTTACAAAAAATATTGACGGTATGATTAGGAGTAGCACAAGGAGTTAGCGTCATATTCCAGGCATTCACTAATCAACCATTTCAGATATATAATGTTGAAGAAGGACGGCTTCATTATCGGTTGTTCCTTTCCTAAGGATCTTGCAGTCATCTGCGAACAGAATATTATTATTGGAAAGTGAAGATAAATGAGATGGAAGATAGTCAATCTTTTGAAGAAATAGTACTGGACCAAGAACACTTCCTTGTGGTACACCGGATAACAAACTTGGAAGGTGATTCAAGAAGAACTACACTCTGTTTACGCTTAGAGATATTATCTTTGAGCAAGCACAGAAATTTCTCATGCGTATTAAATAAATTAGAAATAAGAAACATACCTCTGACTAAATAAACAAGTATGGCTTTACAATATTAAGACAAATATTTTCTAGTTTTACAGGCAAATTCTGTGTCATTACTTATCGCTGGAATCTTCAATCAAATCGTTATAATCCAAAGTAGGTGCAACGTCATTTCCTACAAATAGAAAAGCGAACAGGACAAGTCGGTCTTGAGTCATGGTGTTCTTCGTGAGCTTCACCTTGGAAAAGCTGCTTTCCGCAGACGCAACAGTAACTGGAATCGCGGCTATTATTCTCAATTTAAAATAATTGTACGGGTTGAATGTACTAAACGTTTTTACTATGTATTTATTTTCACACACAAAATAGCAAACATTTGTTAAGCTTATAAACTTTGTTTTCTACTTCTTTGTAATGAAAAAAGTGATCTTTAACAACAGATGGCATATACTACCTCTGTATATGTCTAATGTACTGTTTATCGTTGCACGAAATTTCTATGCTGCTCTTACAAATTCAAGCCTAGAAAGTTGAAACTTCCCGATAAGAAAATTCATGACTAGTTCAAGAGTTCGAACAGTGTTGATTTTGTATTTTCGTTTTTTTCATTGTTGAAAGAATTTATCTTTTTAGGTTTTCAAGTGATCTCAACGAAGAAGAACGAAAATAAAAAAAATGGTATTTATTTAACTCTTGATTTGGTCAAGAACTTTCTTCCCTGAAAGTTCGAACTCTCTACGTATTAATTTGTAGGAGCAGTATTGAATTTTCGTGCAAAGATAAAAATACATTATACATATACGGAGGTAGCGCTGCCATCTTTTGTTGGAGATTGTTGCTTTACACTAACCTTATTCAACTATGATCAACATAATATAATGTGATCAGCACATTACAATTTGAAAATAATTAAAGCACAGTAAACAAACATAAAGATTGGTCATTTATTTGTAGGCTATATAAACTTACTTGAAGCACAGATACAGTATGACTACAGGCAGACAAACGCGGGCCCTCTGTAAGGGAGGAGGGGCCATGGGCGGTTTACCGATTCCCTCGTGCCTAATGCCGACACTGCACCTGACACCTGACGGTTCGTTTAACTGGAATCGCACTCTTCGCTTGCCGTCTTCAACCAATCATTATTTGCTCCTCTGCGATAGCTCAATTAAAACAGAATTCAACAAGCGTGTTAGAAATTTAGTACTAACAAGATAATATTGTTTCTTTTGGAATAGTGCCTTTCCTCTAAAGTTCAAGCAGAGACACTTAACGAATACATTAAGATTAATATCATTTTGAGAAAGAGGGCTACTGAAAGTACCATATTACTGGTTTTAGATTACCTAGATATTAATGCGTTCGATGCTCACACCCGCCGAAACCTAATCCTGGTATTCTAGACAAGCTTAATATAACGTGGGTACTGTTGTTTGAAGCTACTACGCCTGCAGCGCATTAGGGTGATAGTGAAATCCACACATCCTTTTGCCTATAGCAGTCGAGATGGCGGCACCGATACATAATTAAATTTTACTTAATTCTGTCGAATTAATGCCGGATGAATAACCACACGCGGTATACATATGTTATTCTATCAAATTATACCCAATTTACACTTGTACCCGTGTCGGTCTCTAGTGGCTATAAGTCATGCATCGTGGGGTCTCATGACTACCTATGAATGTACTGCGCTGCATTGAGTGGAAACCAGCGCCAGATGTTCGTAAGATTATTATTATGTTTTCTGTCGATTCCCCTTGAACTACAGGCCAATTGTATAATCTTTGACACAAGAACTCAGTTTTATCTCTATTTTAAGTATATCTGCTAGACATGAGTGCCAATCTGATATTGTGGTACTTGTTAGTTTGATAAATAGACAATTAAATACATTGTTAGGATTCTCACATATAATAAATGGAGTAAACGTTAACAGCACAAACAGAAACCACTGTTCACTCACGAGAGATGCTAGCACTTATGTTTATCGATTGTTCGTGTGATGTTCTCCATCACAAATCAAACGTCAAGCGATCATTACACGTCAGCAACCAGCAAAAATTAACCGATATTCTGTCCTCAGGTTGGACTACAGTACAATCTTAGGCGTAAGAGAAAAGACTATGCAATGTCCCAGTTAATTGTTCCACGAATCTTCTTTTCTATTTAATGACTTCTCTGCCACTGATTAATATCTCCTTCAGCCATCTGAAACTATTTTTGGCCAAAGAAAAAATTTATATTTCATATTCATAATTCAAATATAATACATGAATACTAATAAAAACTCATAACGCCACCATATGCGAGATAAACACTTATTGAAGACCCAACACAACTTAGAGTTGTCTATTTAGAGTTCTGGTTCGAGGTGAATCACTAAAATGTCGGTATTATTAAGTAGAGTTTTAGTTTGAAGTGATTTACTAAAGTGGCGGTATTATTAAGCAATGTTGTGTCCGTTATTTCCACGGTAATTCCATTTGAATTGAATTTAATATGTTATTGCAGACATAAGTTTAAGTAGCGGAAGTTTGTTTAAGGTGATACAGAGCACTTGAATTCGTAAATACACATCTTACATTAGCGTCCAATAACTATCTTTCTTGACTAATGTTGCCCTGAAATTTGTGTATCAAATAGCCGTCTTAATTTATCGATTATGCACTGCATTGTAACTCAATTTCTTTGCAATTGTAATATTTTGTATTGTAGCAATGCAGTTCCAGTGGATTAATGGCCGAGAGCAATCTAGATAAACTTATTCAAGAATTAAGCTCCGAAGAACTTGATCAGTCGATAGAAATTGTAAAACAATTACAAAAGGTTTTAGTCAATGCTGATGGAAGTGAAAGTGTTGGAGAATTCTCAGAGATTCACCCAGATGTAAAACAAGAGAAAGAATCTGATATTGTATTAAGTGACCCTGCAAGGTCTCTTTCGCAGGTGAGTTGTTCCCAATCACATGCATTTGCTGGAATAATAAATGTGTTGTAAAGTCTTTCTTGAAGTAAGTAGTTGCATTGTCTTTGGATTTGTGGGGTGATACTCCAGCATATTTACGTATAATTGTGTACTAATTTACATGAGAGGAAAGTTGATTTTTCTCTCCAGTAGATAACAGTGTTACATTTGGTGGTGAATGGCTGTGCAAATATGTTTAACTTTTGGGTTGTTGTAAATTTTCCTATTCATATCATATTTAAATTGAAGTACATATGTGTTTGCTGTGTCGTACGTTTTTCTCAATAGCGTGGCAGTTGTAAGAAATGCTTAAAACGATCTATATCGTTCTTCAACTAATGATTACTTCCGTCATCTTAATTTGGTTTAACAAGTCTTCGCTAATTGCGGTTTGGAATCCTTCGTGCCACATAATGCAGACTTCATTTCCCGTAAACTCTAGTACATTTCGAATCAATGATCCGAATTTTTGAATGCAGAGAAAATCTACAAATACAGAGAGCAATGCAGATAAAATTTTACAGGAATTAAGATCTCACGAAATTGACTTATCGATTGCAATTTCTGAAAAGTTACAAAAATCTTTCCGCATCTCTGATGAAACCGAAAAGCAGGGAGAGTCCTCACAAATCAATCAAGATATAAAAGAAGAAAAGAAATCCCAGAGCGCATTAACTGATTCTCTGAAATATTTGAAGGAGCAGAAGTATCCTTGTCAGGTAAGTATTTGCACGAATATTTATTAACTGATTCTATATAAAACAGGTTTTACGACTTTTGTATTTTTCAGTTTCGAACCAATTTCCCATCAATCGAAGGTAAAAATTAAAATATTAGGTTGATTCCATTTCATTTCCATAGTACACTAGATGAATCTTGGAGTCTAAATGAATTCATTAGAATGGTTAATGTTTTTTTTTAAATGACGCTTTCACTAAAAATGCAGTTTTTTGAGTTGCATTTTAACAGTCAAATTTATTGCGACTGAAATTAAAATAATATTAGGTCGATTGTGTGTAATTCTTTTGGATCACTTCATTTCGTGTTTTGTCCTCGGGCTTTCCCTTTTTATTTATATTTGTTTCAACTACACTAATTTGCTAAGGGTTGGTTAAAGCCACTGAAAACGCGTTGAAATTTGAAAGTCCATTTCCTTAACATAGCAGAATAACAAGATTAGCATTGGAGAACTAATTAATATCATAACCAGCGTGTTATTGGTGTCTTAAGCCATAAATTGTCTTGTTTTGGATTTCGTTATTCTATGCAATTCTTTGCGCCTTCCCATATGCATTCGAAACGATATAATTAATTGTAAACATAATATCCAGCTTCTCAGAAGGATTATACGTGAAAATGCGTTCATTATGTTAAAAAATGAAAATTATGATAATAATAGAATAAATTTTATTTTACCGCTTTAACTAATATTGCTAATACTGTTATTGAGTGAATCCACCAAAAGTTTCAATATTCCAAATTTTACAAAAAAAAATATATTAAAATTTAAAGTTTTTATCTTAACTACTATGAATACTGTAACCTGACAAATAAGGCTCTGATAATGGTCATGATCAAATTTTGCATTTTCTATTTTTTACCCATTTTTTTCTCCACCCCATGCATAGCTTTTTGTCAAGTCCGTCCCAACCAAATAATATTTTTTTAGCCATGATAAATATCATTTTTACTGTGTAATGATATTTTTAACTCTTTGTACATTGATAACCTTCATTTATAGTATTTTATGAAGAATGTATATTTATAAATACTTATGAAAATTATTGGAAAGTTAGCTGTACACATGACTTTTCACCAAACAGCTATTATTTTTTTAATATTCCTTAATATCCTTCTTTTATAAATAAAAGCAAATGAAAGTGTGTGATAAAATAGTGTTGGCAGAACATTACTAGGTAGATTAATGCCTCTAAATTTGTGTATTCTACTCTTTTTATACCAGAATTTAACCTAGGACGGAAATGACCGAAATAGGACGTAATTGACTTATACAGGAAGGAATTGAATATTATGGGACGGAATTGAACTTGTGTAGTCTGTAAAAAATATCTATTAAAAATAAATTAATATGAAAGCACAATAATAATAGTGTAATTGTGAACCTTTGACAAAATGTATAATACAATTATTTCTTTATAGATAATAGCGTATGACACTACACAAAATGTTTTCAAACATCAGTCCATTCCTGATATGTAGAAAAAACGTTTGCAAACGGGCACTGGGGACTTTATTGATCGAATTACTTCTTCTTTTGTGTACCAGATTTCATCAGATTTAGCAGACCACTTCCAAGTTTTCTTTGATTTCTCCATTACTGAAACTAAATAACTGCCCGGCCTTATGTCAGTAACCTGGGTAAAGTGTCCCTTCATAATTTACAACGATAAAGTTGTTAATTTCAAAGGATTAATATCATTCCCTCGCTGTCTTTCCTGTTCATCACTTAATGAGAACAAGTATCGTTTTTGTTTTTGAACCTTTTTTCTAGTTGTATAACCTTGTTTACCGGGAGTTAGACAAGTGTTTTCTGCATCTTCAAAAAACTAATATTCGTCCCTATAATGAAGCTACATAAGTTTTCTTTTTTTTCCTTTCCTTTTTTCTTCCTTTATCTGTCTGGTAATACAGTAATACAATTCTTTCTTTGTCCAACACACTTTTTAATTTTTTAACGTAGTATGTCTCCTGATACATGTTCAGCTAACTGCTTTCTGTCTGCTTGACTCTTACACATTTTTGCATTTTCCTTCAGCTGCATAGACTCCTAACATTAAATTGTTTCTTGCTGCCTTAGACCCAGCTTTCATAATTTCTATGACAACTGTTCCTGGGGATGTTGATGAACCTTGGTTACTACTTTCATTTGTTTGTATTCTCTGAAATCTCTTTTTTCCATTTTTCTACTTCTTTTTTAGTCTTTTCCAGAGAGTCTTGCAATTTGTTAATTTTTCTTTTATTTTTCTCCCTCCTTTGTCTTGATCTACGTTTACCTTGTTTCTTTCTATCTTTACTTTGTACGGTTATGTTTAGGTCCGAGCCTGATGGAGCTGGTGGAGTATTTGTGTCCAGAAATCGTTGAGCTTTCTCCTGTTCCTTCACCTTGCTTCTATACTTAGACGTACTAATTCTCCATTTTCTTTCTGAGCTGTCTCTTTGCTCTGTCTGTCAAGTCCTTTATAAACTTAATTTTACCCTCCTCCTTATCTCTCTTCTTCCTCACACGATTATACTTCTTTGCCTGTTCAAACTTTACACTGTGCAATTTAATTCGCTCTCGATATTTTCTCTTCCGCTTCCTCTCTAACTGTCTTTTCTGTTCATCACTTAATTTCTTACTTTTTACTTTACCCATATTGCGTCTGTAGTCTGACACCTATAAAAGAACGCAAATGCTGTATTAACCGTATAAACATGCTCTTAAAACGATACTAACTTAATGTTACATTCCTTATTACATTGACATTAAATGATTTCTAATGTTCCAAACACATAACATATACTCTTTAGGCGCTGTTTTTGTCAACAATCATAATTTAGTATTTATTTCCCTCATGTTAATGCAATATCACATTAAAATAATTATATTATGAAATCAAATAAAGTTTCGAAATGTAGGCATCTCATTTCTGTCTCAGTGGTGTCAATTCCGTCCCATTCAGGTGCCGATAGCAGTGGGATGGAATTGAGGAACATGAAGTTTTATTCTATTAGGTTGGCTACACTTTAATCTAGAACGACAAGTCCATGTTTGAGGTTCGATGCAAATACAACTTACTTAACACTATTATAACTTACACAATTAAACTAGTTTTAAGTTCGAAATAGTTATGGCCGGAAATGACACTTCAAAATGACGTATGCAAAAACTTACCTGGAATCAATTAGTTGAACCATCAAAACACTTGAAACCCAATAAAAATTAACTGGTCTGCACAAAACAAACTTTCCAACAAGATAGTCTCCATCTACTATTCCCCACATTACTGAAATAGTCAAATCAGACACTAAAATGTTCATGGGACGGGACTGACCAAAGAAACATGGACACACTTTAATCAATTGTTACTTGTTATAAAATTAATATTTTGAGATTTTATAACTTTTGGTGTCATATTGTATTATTTATTACCTCACTGTAATTCTTTTAGGATTAATTTCAATGAAAATCAATATAATTAATCAGTTTGTTCAGGTCAACTGATTTGATTGTTTAATTTTTTTTAGAAAAAAAATGATTTTTTGAAATTAAAACAAACCGTTCTTCTTAAAGTAAAAATTCTTTACCATACAACGCAATTTTCTTTTCTAGTATATACTAATTTTTGCATGTGGAAATCCTAAGGGACATTGATTTGAAATTTTTGGTGGATTCACTCTATTACTTATTTCAGCTGTGATATAAGGTAAATACAGAGAGGTAGATAGATATAAAAATGGCATCTTGTCAATCCGTGGCGATTACTGGTTTACGGCTACGAAGTTATGTAGGACAGAAACAACCGTTGATAACACGTGTGCACGAGAAAAGATATAAAGTTGTTCTAGGCGACATTTTATTTTCGGATTATTTGGAATATTAAGGTAATTGAGGCGATCTACGTAAAATCATACTTACGCAATGTTGATATATGCCCTTTTTACGTACATCGTTCACTTGCCCTTTGTAGGTTAGGAAATTAAACATGTTTAATACATATAAGGAGTATTTGTGTACATGGTAATATACTGCAAAAGCAGAAATGGCAAGAACAAATACAAAATAGAAACTTCTTTATATTGTTATATAGCTAGTTGCTAAATTTCACTTACGTTTTTCTCTAAGTGAGATACGCTACGAGAGCGTTACTCCCTTACGAATTGGAATTTATTTTAAGTTCTTTAGGCAACTATGGCTCAGGCCGTATGGATGATGACGGGATGAAGAAAGTGGGAGGAAACAGGAGTACCCCGAGAAAACACACACACACACACGGTGTTTGACCACCACAAAGCCCACATGGCACGAGAAGGATTTGAACCGACGAACCCAAGCGCTAGAGGTGAGTGCTCTACCTTCTGAGCCACCGTGGCCCTACTGCCTTACGAGTTGACTACGGTAACTATTATTGATGTTTCCATCTAATTGATAATATTTGTATCAGACAGAGCCTCTACAACTCTATCTTATACCGACAGTACTTTAGATGTACTTTTAGTGAAGCAATTCGATGACCAAACGAAATCCTGTTTTAAATATTCCAATAATCGTATTTTAAATACTTTTGAAGGTTCTAAGTACTGATAATTCTTGCTTATATGTTGATGTTCTTATGATGTAATAAAAATATGAACTGCCAATACTAACTACGTAACACCTCCCCTAAACCATAAATGATGTAGAAAATATGTTCACTACGTCTTATGCTTTAGTGTATATTTGAGAACAAAAATATAAGTACCTAATTCACAGGTTAGTGTTTCGTTGGGACCCGAAATCGTTTAGAGTACGTGAATTCAAATGTCGATTTCTATTCCCTTTTTAATCCTAACAAGTGCAATAACTGGAATATCCCTTATTTCAAAACTAGAGAGCTTTTGAAGTTAGTTCCAAATATATTTTAGAGGTTTACTGATTTCATTGTTTGTACAATTATTCTGGTTTAATCCATAGGATATATTTTAAGCAGGAAAGACTTCTTCTGTTAACTGTTCAGTTATGCGTTTTCTCTTGAGAATCTCATTTGTAATTATAAATATATCGAATTTTTCCTTTGACAGATTTAATAATTCAGTACTCTCTAACAATTCATTTTATACGATTTTAAATAAAATATCACGTGGTGGGTTTTAATTTATCTGCAGTGTCTACAGCTGTGATTTACTTACATATTTCCTAAATATCTTTTTCAGGATCGTAGCGGGGACTACAATGACAGTAAACTCAGACGTAAAGAGAACAAACATTTAGATCAGTTATCATCCAACTTAATATCAAATGTCATTTCGCACTTTCCAGAGTTGCTTTCTTCGGATATAGAAAATAAACTAAAAACAACTTCGTTTAGTTATAAATATATTGACGGTATTATTAGTAGTAGCATGAAACAACAAAACGCCGAAAAAATATTAAATTTGTCTCGTGTAGAAGCATCTTTAAATAATAGCAAACTATCTAAAGGTAAACCATCCCGTGTTGAAGAAAAGGTTTGCTGTAAGACATACCCAGATGAGTCCCCAAAATGCGGTAGTTTGACACGACAAACCAGAATACGTCCAAACAACAGGACTTTAGATTGTAAGACATGTGGAGCTAATTTTACGAAATCCAGTACCTTGAAACGACACCTGAAAATCCACACAGGCGAAAGACCATTTGACTGTAAAAGCTCTGGAATTAAATTTACCCAATCCAGTCACTTAAAACAACACAT